>JANVCQ010000003.1:3980963-4002645 GCA_025531925.1 Erythroxylum plowmanianum | reverse complement strand
GAAGACAGATTGAAATCAGTCTTCAAGTGGGAGATTGTTAGGTGTGTAAAGGATGTTGTCCTATATTGGAAGTGAGTGAGGGAGGGGGGAGGCTTAACTACTATAAATAAACCCCCTTCCCCTCCTATTTACATCATCCAAAAACAAAGACCAAAAATTAACTCTTAGTTTCTCCTCCTTTGGTGAGTAAGAGAAATATTAAGAGTAGTAAATTTTTTGTGTGAGTAATTTTGGGGTGCATTGGGGTAAGGGTTTGAGAGTGTGTGTAAACACTAGTGAGTTGAGTATTGAGTGTAAGTAAGTTCTTACATAATTTAATAATAGAATTTAAAGAGCACAATTAACTTTTGATATTTAAAATTTTGGCTGTTAGGAGAAAACACTCCTATATAATAGCTTTCTCATTTTTAGTTGTTTGTCTCAAATCAGCCGATGGAAACTACTCTCCAAACTCCTTTAATAGCTGTTTGATGAGTCAGCTGAAAACAACAAATCATAGCTGATGGGTAGCTATCCAAAAGAGCTATTTATCTTCTGTAGGGTTAGTTATAGCATATGAGTAATAAATTTGCAACGAATCTTTCGTGAGTGATGTTAGTTTCCCTGAAACGTCAGATTCTCAGGACAACAAACGTGAGTGATGTTAGATCGTTAGTTTCTTTCCCCTCTCTGAAATGGGTATCTCATGTGGTTCGCGCATTTGTTGAAAAAGTTTTCACCTTTGCAAGCTTGCCATTGAATGGTCTTAGATGAACCTTGGGCGGCTTGAAATTTATGGACATTGATTTTTCAATTGTTGCAGCAGCTATGGCAATGGCATTGAGATTGATAAAAAGGAACCTGGGTTTCAATTTATTGCCACTCAGCTCTTCTGCCTCTCTGCTGCATTCACATGCCACAAGCTTTGGTAGGTTTTTTGAGTAATGTTAATGATTTCTGAATTCGTTGGGTTCTATCTTAAAAGTGTAGGCCTTGTTTATGTCATTCGAAACTTGTATTTCCTTTTGTTCTTACAAGAATAGCCTTCTGAAAGATATTGGAGATACTTTTATAACTTGTGTGGAAGCAGAATCTCAGGGTTAATAAATTGCATTTCTTCCCTCATTCTGTAACTTAGAATGAAATATGTGTAATACGTAAAGAGAGCCTTATTACATATTCCAGATCTACATGAAAGGATTAAAAATAAAGGTAATGCGGAATACCTAGATTTCGGTTCCATCTCTGATTCCGATGCCGATTCTGAACTCCAAACGTCTCCGAATCTCCCAAGATCTTTAATGGAAAGTGATCACCAACTCACGAGCTAGGCCTTTCTACAGTTTCCTCAAATCACGAGCTTCCCTAACAGGTCAGGAATCCTTATGCTCATGAATGAACTCTTGAGTAACTGCAAGAGACCTTAACCTTTATATAGCTTCCATATCGAGCTTCCTCATCACAAGGTCGATATGGACTCAATTTACACTAATCAGGACCCATTTTTTATTCGGACTTCGACCTATTAATCTAGATCATTTATTGGGTCACTTTATTATCTTTATCTAGATCAAATGGCGTAACTTAACCGATAATTTATTTAAAAACTAAAATTGCAATTAACGTTAGTCCAACTTTACGAGACATGGACAAAATTGTCCCTAAGGACAAAAATGTCTTACAATCTCTCCTTTGGACAAGCATTAATTGCAGTAGACTCTAGTTTAAAAACAATTTAAAAACTCAGTTAAGCCACGCTATTGTATAGTCGACTAAGTTTTAAAAACGAAACATTTGATCCAAAGATAATGAAAGTCCATCATTCTGTCCCACAAGGTTTTCGGTACCGAAAAACATCATATGCATGTGTCCTGTGTGACACAGATCTAATACAATTACGAATACCTAATACCTCACTAACATGAATGGAAAAATGGAGTGTGGCAAACTACGATAATACCTTTATGATCTAATTGTATCATCTTCGTTTGTAGGTCTCGATTTCTCCAACTTTATACTAAACCGCATGTGCTAAACTGTATTAGAGAAATCCTGTTTTCTCTCACCGAATGCTAAACAATATTAGAGAAAATCATTATTTTCTCCAACTGAATGATAAACTGCATTAGAGAACCTTTATGGGATTAAAAACTTATATCCCCTATGTCAAGTCAAACTTTATAGATATCTATGTTAAACTGTATGTGTCTAAATGACATAGGCACAAAGTCAGTCTGTATATATATCCAATGACCTTCAAATGCTTAAGATTAACACAAATCTCAAGATTTTCATTCGTATTATAACAATGTATGATGACACGTAATACTGAGGATAAACGATGATAATCTTTATCAGTAACCATCATACTATCATAATACTTTAAAATGTACAAATGTACATGGAGCAAACATAACGATTCCCTAACCAGCAGTGTCTAAGGACATTAAAACACCCATATTGTATACTTGTGTTACAAACATAAGTGGGTGAAGTCCTTTAGTTAAAGGATCAACTCACAGTTCATCAGTCCTTAAATGCTCTAAACCTTAATGTCACTTTTCGTGTCAACACCTTTATGACCAAATAATTGATCTTTAACAGTTATGACCCTGTAATATTCTTCGTTGTCATTAAACAGCACTGTAAGAAGAATGTCACAGTAAAACCAAATGGGTCTAGCCTCTGAATGGATCACAGACCACTCAAAAATCAAATTTCTGAGTTAAACCGTCTGCAAAGCAACCCCTTTGCATGCACTCTGCATGTCTAGTCGAGGAAGTTACACGTGTCTCTTTGACACACTTCTACGACATTGTACCATCTGCAAACTTGATCTGAAACCTTAAATGGACTTTCGATCATCCGAACACATAGCTAACTTTAAATTTGAATTCCCTATGAGGTTCAGTCTGTTGACTTTTTTCTATGTCAATATATAATCCTTGATTCCTTCAAGTATCTCAATACTCGCTAGACTGTATTCCAAAAGTCTATAACTGGGTTAACTAGATATTGACCAAACAGTCAAACAGTAAATGCAATGTCCTACCTAGTACATAGTTGAGCATACATCAGGTTATCCACGCGGGTGCTCCCGCGTCCTGCACAGTGTCGGGCGTGTGGCTCCGACTTCCTTCGACGCCAGAAGTGATGTTCGACATCCCAGGAGCCTATTTTTTGCTCCATTCGACCCGTTTTTAACCCGTTTTTTGTAGCTAACCTTATGTATACCACTTTTACGTAATTATATACATAAAAAACTAAAAAAAGAATCAAAATCAAGGAAAACCAAATGAGATAAAAACTGAAAAACTTTCGTTTTCGACAATCCGATCACGTAACCGCTCTGATACCACATGTAATACATAGAGAGAGCCTTATTACATATCCCGGATCCATATGAAAAGATTAAAAACAAAGGTAATACGGAATACTTGGATTTCGATTCCATCTCTAATTCTGATACCGATTTCGAGCTCCAAACGTCTCCGAATCTCCCAGAATCTTTAGTGGAAAGTGATCACCGACTCACGAGCTAGGACTTTCTACAATTTTCTCAAATCACAATCTTTCCTAATGGGTCAAGAATCCTTATGCTTTTGAATGAACTCTTGAGTAATTGCAGGAGACCTTAACCTTTATATAACTTACATATCGGGCCTCCCCATCACAAGGTCGATATGGACCCAGTCCATACTAATCAGGACCTATTTTTTACCCGAACTTCAACCCATTAATCTAGATCATTTATTGGGTCACTTTATTATCTTTATCTGGATCAAATGACGTAACTTAATCGATAATTTATTTAAAAACCAAAATAGCAATTAATGTTAGTCCAACTTTATGAGACATGGACAAAATTGTCCCTAAGGACACAAATGTCTTACAATATGAAGTGAGATTATTGAATTGAAACTTTTTAAATATTCATGTCTCCCTAGAAGTGTTGTGTGCGTGAGGAGTTGATCTACCGTAGTAAATCATGCTTCCTCTTATTCCGATAGAACATGTTAATTGTATAAACAGCTACAAAGAAATGATCACTATGAAAACTCTAGAAGAGCTGTAAAGAAGAAGACGGTTACTGTGCTTAAAAAGCTTTATCGATACTGAACTAGTGAACTAAAAGACTACAGACAAAAGTTTTATATACAGGGTAAGTGGGCTAAGAGGAAAAACTAACTGTACAGTAGCTGTGACTACCCCACCCCCCCCAAGTTGGAGATTGGTGAAAATCTACCAAACCTAACTTGGACAAAAGATACCGAAACTGAGGATAAGAGAGGGATTTAGTGAAAAATTTGCAACTTGTTCTCGACTAGAAATCTTGCTGGGCAGAACAAATCCTATCTTAAATTGATCCCTCACCGAATGACAATCTATCTCCAAGTGTTTTGTTCTTTCATGAAACACTAGGTTTGCCACATTGTGAAGAGCCGCCTGACTGTCACACCACATTCTGACTGGGAGTGGAATTGAAACATGAAGATCTTGCAGGAGGTAATGAATCCATTGCAGCTCACAAACTGTCGAAGACAAACTCCTGTATTCGGCCTTTGTTGAACTTCTGGAAACTGTGACTTGTTTCTTAGTTTTCCAATAAATAAGTGAATTGCCTAAAAATAAACAATAACCTATCAAAGATTTTCTGCTATCTACACACAAAGCCCTGTCAACATCACAAAAACCTTCCAAATGTAGTAAGGAATCAGCATAATAGAAAAGATCGTTAGCAGGACACCCTTTGAGATATCGGAGAACATGAAGGGCTGCATTCCAATGTTCTTGACAAGGGACATGAACAAATTGACTCAATTGTTGTGAAGCATAAGTGATATTAGGCCTAGTAAAGCCTAAGTACAAAAGTCTACCAACAAGTCTTTTGTAAGGTTTAGGATCTAAAAGTGTAGGTCCTTGATCCTGTATAAGCTTCTAATTCCTTGGCAGGGGTGTACTGATAGGTTTGCGTAGGTCTTTGATCCTGTATAAGCTTCAAATTCCTTGGCAGAGGTGTACTGATAGGTTTACAGCCGACTAACCCTGCCTCATTAATTAAATCAAGGACTTATTTTCTCTGATTAACATGAGTACCCTTCTGTGATCAAGAAATCTCTAGACCTAAGAAGTATTTAGCAGGACTAATGTCCTTAATAGTAAAAGCAGCATGAAGGGAATCTTTCACCAACTGTATCACCTCGACTGAATTACTAGCAACCAAAATGTCATCGACATAGACAAGCAAAATCACCATTATATCATTCACTGTCTTCACAAACAAACAATTATCAAGCATTGTTTGCTTGAATTGAAGTTGCTGCAATTTAGATGTAAGCTCTAAATTCCATTGCCTTGAAGCTTGCTTAAGTCCATATAAGGACTTTTTGAGCTTGCAAACTTGCCCAGCTGAAGCTTTAGCATACCCTTTAGGTGGCAATATATAAACATCCTCCTCTATATGACCATGTAAAAATGCATTGTTTACATTCAAGTGATGTAAAATCAATGGTTAGCAGCAGCCAATGCTAATAAAAGTCTCACAGTAACTGGTTTAGCCATAGGGGAAAAACTATCTCTATAATCAATTCCTTCAATTTGATTATAACCCTTAGCGACAAGCCTTACCTTGTGTCGTTCCACCCGTCCATCAAGCCTAAGCTTGGTCTTATAAACCCACCGACAGCCAATAGCTTTCTTTCCTGGAGGTAAAGTTGTAATCTCCCATGTTTCATTTTTCTCAAGAGCATCAATCTCACTTTGCATAGCTTTGTTCCATTCATCAGAAAATTTGGCTTGACTATAAGAGGAAGGTTCAGAAATGGTAGACATATTAGCTAGATATGATAAGGAAGGTTTAGAAAAGGAAGTGGGTTCAATGTATGGATAAGAGGGTGGAGTATAAGGAGAAGTAGGAATGGAATGTGCCATATAGTCTATGAACCATTTTGGTTTATGCTTCACCCTTGTACTATGTCTAACACCAATATCAGATTCATGAATAGCAGGTTCGACAACATCAATAACACTATCATCAACTACATCATCAACTAGAACAATAACATCACTAGAAGATATTTGAGGCAAAGGTTTTTCAGGCGTGTGAGGAGAAACATAATCACAATCATTATCGACAATATGATAAGGTATTGGGGCTGCAGAACTATCCTTTAAAACATCACTCTCCAAAAAAGGAAATGTCTCCTCATGAAAAACTACATCTCGAGCCAATAACACTTTCTTCTCATCAAGAGCAAACAATTTATAACCCTTAACTCTGGCAGGGTACCCAATGAAAACACACCTGTGAGCTCGCTTATCAAACTTAGTCTTGCGAGGATCCACATTAGTAGCAAAAGCAAGACAACCAAAGTTTATTAACAACTAGTAATCAGGTGGTTTCCCATACAACAATTCAGATGGACTTTTCCAGGACAAAAGAGCAGGAGGAGTCTTAATGATTAAGCATGTAGCAATAAGAATGGCATCACCCCAGAACACAGATGGAAGACCAGACTGAAACATGATGACCCTAACAACTTGTAAAAGATGTTTGTGCTTCCACTCAACAACACCGTTCTGTTGTGGGGTATAAACATAGGACTTTTGGTGAATAATGCTTGCCTCAGTTAATGTTAATTGCCAAAGCCTGCTAGTAAACTCTGAGCCATTATCTGTTCTAATGACTTTAACAGAGGAGTCAAACTGATTCTGCACAAGTTTTAAGAAATCCTACAAAATTGTAATTGTCTGCGACTTATACTGCATTAGGCATGTCCATGTGGACCTAGTAAAATCATCAACAATGGTTAAAGTGTGCACCAATTAAAGAAGCAGTCCGATAAGGACCCCAGACATCGATGTGTAACAATTGAAAAGTTGTATCAGTTTGAATGGAACTTAAAGGAAAAGGAACTCTAGTTTGCTTAGCCATACGACAAACATGACAAGTTTTATTGATAAATTTGGGAAGTACAATAAGTAAATGAGAAAGGATACCCTCAGATGGATGACCTAGTCTGTTGTGCCATACAGACAAATCAGTATGATTGTGTGAGTTACAAGAAAAAGAAGGAATAGATGCAGCTATGCTAACATATTGAGGATTGTTACAGAAAGAAAAAATTGTACTAGATTTGAAAGAATTATTGTCTAGTATGTAGAGATTAGCTTGGACTATCCCAATAGCTAGAGCTTTTTTACTGTGGAGGTCCTGTAAAACACAATGATTTGGATAACAAGTGAAAATAATGTGAGAATCAAAAGATAATTTTCGAACAGAAAGAAGGTTATAAGTTAAAGAAGGCACATGAAGAACATTTTGAAGAGTTACACTCTTGTGTAGAATGACACTACCAATGTTTGCTATATTTCTAGTATGTCCATTAGGTAAATGCACCACACTCCTTATCTGAGATTTAAAAGAATCAACAAGCAATGAAAAATCCCCACACATATGACTAGGTACGCCTGTGTCAATTATCCAGGAACTGCTTGAAATGTAAAGAACTGAGTAACAAGTAGCAGTACCTGCAAAGTCGCCAAAATAAATGGTATTCACATGATTAGCATCAGGATCATTGTCTGACTTTCCCTTCATAATCTTCATAAGCTCTTGGTGGCATATCTAGGGGATTATCAACCAGATTAGCACGTGCATTGACTCCAGGTTGTTGCCTTTTCTTCCTTTGTTCCTTGAACCAGTCTGGATAACTATGCTTTTTGAATCATGTATCCTCAGTGTGTCCAGAATTATTGCAATAGGTATACAATCTGTCTCCTTTCTTTGCAGAATCCTTCTTTTTATAATTGGTTTTAGGTTTATTGCCAGCAACAGTAGCGTTACCCCTGGCTGCTAACAAAGCATTAGACTTAACAACATCATTAAAATTCACTTGAACCTGCCTTTGCTTCTCCACTCGAGCCACCATAGAGTACACCTTATTAATGCTAGGAATAGGATCTAGCACTAATATTTGACTCCTAATACTATCAAAAGAGTCATTAAGTCCCATTAGAAATTGCATTACCCGATCTAAAGTATTTGAAGCCTTAACCTTCTTAGAAAGTCCACATGTGCAACCATTACAGCTACATTTTGGAACAGGCTCTAAACAATTTAACTCATCCCACAGTTTCTTCAAATTAGTGGAGTAAGTAGCAATGGAATTAGCTCCTTGATTAATTAAAGCAATTTGCCTCTTCAACTCATAAACTTGAGGACCATTAGATTCACCGTATTTCTCTTCCAATTCAAGCCATAACTCTCTAGCAGTAGGAGTATAAATGAATGCTTCAGTTAAATCTTTAGACATGAAGCTTAAAATCTAGGAAATAACCATGGAGTTAGCATTACTCCAGACATCATAGTTCACATACTCAACATCAGGTTCAGGACAAGTGCCATCTACGAAACAGAGTTTATTTTTAGCCTTCAACGCAATTCTCATGGCGCGACTCCAGATTCGGTAATTGTTAGCGTTTAGCGAATTAGTGACTAAACTCACACCTGGATTATCAAATGATTGCAGCAACAATGGATCCTTCTTAGATCTCGTAGATTGTATAGTGTACGTAACCGTATTTTCATCAACAATCGCTGGATCTGTTCAATTTGCCATAGCTCAAGAGAAAAGAAGAGCAAAAAAAACTCAAGAAATCGATTAAAAACAGAGAGGGTGGGATCTCTGCTATGATACCATGTACAAATAGCTACAAAGAAATGATCACCATGAAAGCTCTAGAAGAGCTATAAAGAAGAAGAAGGAAGAAGACGATTACTGTGCTCAAGATTATCGATACTGAACTAAAAGACTACAGACAAAAGTTTTATATACAGGGTAAGTGGGCTAAGAGGAAAAACTAACTGTACAGTAGCTGTGACTAAAAATAAATGACAACCAATAAATAGTCTTCATTAATAAAAGAAGCATAAAGCCTGTGCCCTGTACATATGAAATTTCTCCTATGTGTTCTTGTTAATGTTATTACTTATTTAGAAGTCAATTATCCTATTTTTGCTTTGGTTTTAATCTTTACCAAATGAAATAAGATTTTAGTTGGGTATTTAATGTTGCACCTGCACAACAATCATCTTGTTCCACATGGCTAGTTTCATGTAGAGTGGTGCTTTCTCCATTTTCTTTTATCAGGCTTTAAAGAAGTGCAAGAAGAAGAAAAAAAGTCAAATGGTTAGTAATGTCTTCAGTAGTGTTGCATCAAATTATGACCTCATGAATGATTTGATGAGTGTTGGATTACATAGATTGTGGAAGGACAGGTTAGATTGAGGAACTTTTAATGCATGCATAAAGTTTTTATGGACTTCAATTATCTTCATGTTGACATACTATTTTATGGGATCACCCAGATTAGTTTCCAAACTTAGTCCATTCCCTGGAATGAAGCATCTTCATGTAGCTGATGGGACAGGTAAGATTAGCTTCTTTAAATAGTTGCAAAATCTTGTTGTCATGAGTTGGATTATAGAGAGGTTCAATGAGTGAGACTTGGCATGACTATTTATTACTACTACAATTCCTTTGTTACCGTCTTTGAGAAAAAGATGGCAATGTGAGATAGCAGATAAGGTTTTGAAAGCATACGATATTGTGTTAATCATTGTAACTTTGACAACTTTTATCTGATACTTCGTAACCCAGTGCATTATTTGCAGGAGATATTGCCTTCAGGATCCTAGAAACTGTAAATAGTATCAGAAGCAGAGCACTTCAAGATCCTTGTTATGATCCTTTGCAGGAGGAAACTGAAATTTATGCATGTGACATCAACCTAAACATGCTGAATGTGGGTAGAAAAAGGGCCATAGAGAGAGGTGAGAAATCAGAAATAATTAAAATATCCTGCATTCCTACTGCTTAATTGCTTTCAATATTCTTATTTGCATGCATAAGTTTGTTCTTCTTTGGAATTAGTAGGTCTTGGAAAAGACAAGTCCCTTATATAGGTGGAAGGAAATGCTGAAGCCTTGACTTTTCGAGATAACTCAATGGATGGTTACATGATAGCCTTTGGAATCAGGAATGTTACTCACATAGAGAAGGTTCTTGATGAGGATCATAGGTGTGCTTATAAGTCCTCTGCAAATCAATTTTAACATGTGAACAATTTAAAAATGTTGAGAGGAAAGAGTTAGGAAGGGGGTGTTCATTGATATCTCAATTTGGGAATATAGGGATATTGCACCCATTTACCAATTGAGAGCTTTTTGTAATTGCATTATGAACCTGTTGGTATGATTTTGAACTACATATCATAGCTCAAAGTTGAGACAATAAAACAGAAATAGATGGTAAGAACGCAAATCAGTGTTATGTTATATAGTTAAGAAGTCCTCCTTATTGTGAATGTGAATGTGTTGAGAATATATGCAATGACGAAGTATGCCTGTTTTTATAGTAAGTTATTGAAACATGAAATAAATCAAGTAATGACTAATGTAGTTGAAATGTTTCTGCATTTAGTAGATCAAGTTTGTAATTTTTTTCTTTAGATACTAAACATTGATGCGGACTTAGAGATGCAAATTATTGGTATGTGATTCTTGTTTTTGCTTGGTCAAATAAGATTTGCCTTAAGTTACAATCTTTATGATTGTTTTATTAATATCCTCTCATGTGTCCTCAAGGTTCTCTTGATTATGTGTTCTGTGGTAAACCTTTAGATGATAATAATACAAACTTGTATGTTATGGGATACTAGGGTATTGAAATGAGGAGGAAGATTCCTATGCCTTGAACTAAGCCATGTGGAAGTGCCTGTTTTCAAAGAATGGTAGGTATTTGTCCAACTTTATGCTTTATAATATACCTTTTGCTATAAGAAGGATTTTTTTCTTGTAAGAAATAGATGCTTGTCCTCGCATTTTCATATTGAACCATTGGCATTGGTCAACAGAACTATTTGGTTTTCTCAAAATAAGCTGTTTGCAATATTTTCAAATTGAGTTGGTCAACAACACTGCGCAGGATGCAATGGATAGAAATAGGTCATAGAAGAAACATCTTTCCTCTAGCTGGAATTTGTTAAATGAATTTTTATCCCCATCCAACCTTTTTTAAGAAATTCAGTATCCTTATGTGGTTCACCTACAAATCATTGTGAATAGTTGGATCACTTAACATTTGGTGTGGAGCGAGCATATGATGCTATAGTAATATGAGAATATACTGATGAACTCGACAAGATGCAAACTATTGATGTAAGCTGGTCTTCAACCATAGGTATTAACATGATGAAAAACTATTTGAAGATCCACTTACAAAATGTGAACTGCCTCAATGAAAGAATTTTGAGGAAGAGGTAACAGTGAAAATATATAAAGTAAAAATTTCTGATTACTGGCTTATTATTTATATATAGATTCACCTGCACAACTTTGCTCGAAGCTTCTTAAGCATAGAAACTTGTTTTATGCTTTTATTCTTTCTTCATACTCCTGACGTGCGCAAATTTGTAACTAAGGGGAAACTGTGTAAACAAAGTGTAATTGCCTACCCTCTCATATCACAAGCTTTATGTTGTACTTTGCATTTCTACATTGTTATATTACAAAGTTTGCTTTATTTTTATGTAGGTATGATTACTACTCATTCTCTATCATTTCGTCTCTAGGAGAGCTTGTTGCAGGTGATCAAGAATCTTATCAGTTATTGGTTGAGAGTATATGTTGTTTTCCCAATCAAGTAATAACTCAGTCCTGAGCACTTTTAGAGCTAAGATAAGCATAGGCTCAATGTCATGGAAAATTTTATGATGCTCAAAATTTGCTACGTGGAATTATGGAAAGGAAGACAGAGAAGATAAGGAACAACTATGCATCAGTCCTAGTCATAAAAACACATGATTTCTCAATTAGGTGTATACCACCGAATGCAAGTTTAGAAAATGTTAATAAGTAAAACAAACGTGGATTGAGGCATTATCAGCTTATACTGAGCAATACATACTCTGTTGGAAATTGCTTTGAATGTAAAAACCATCTAAATTTCTGAACTTCTAAATTTTTATTTCAAGCTTGGCTGTTATTAGACTCTTAAGTCCAGACTGTGAAATCGTGCGAGTGTTGGCTAGCCTTGACCAAAGCTTGGCACACAAGTTGGCATTAGGAAGGTGTGTTGACGGGGGAACAAGGCAAAGTCTTGCGAGTTGGTAAGCAAAACTAGAGGAACTTGCGAGGTAGGCAAGGGATGTGGGAAGTATCAATGGAAATATTGAGAGTAGGCAAGATTCTATACGCGTAGGCAGGCATTGGCGGAAATCTTCGACGAGACGTGAGATTCAGATGCAAAGCTGCGCAGAGTTGGAAAACTAAGTCATGCAAGACCTGAGGGTGCGCGAGAAGGCATAAAGATGTGCGAGACCTCGCAAGGATACGAGAAGGCATGCGAGCGTGACGAGACGCATAAGCACTTAACTTTAGCGAGGCAGGTTGAAGGTATGTGAAATATGCGAGGTTTTATACTAACTCGAATTATGACTTATACTTAGTCATGGAGTGACGAGATTGCACCATGAGTGAGCTTGATCATGAAAGATGGATTTGTCAATGGACGTGCATTGATGGACTTATGTGTGGATAGGCCGTGGTGAAAATACATCAGTAGTGACGTGACAACTATGGATGATATGACACATATTGACGTGGCGGATGAGATCATAGTGAATGAACATCATCTTTAAAAGATGAAGATCAAGAGGAAAGATCATCTGAAGATCAAGGAAATCTTCGTGAATAAGGATAATCTTTCCTAGATAGAGTAATCTTTTAAATGTGATGTAACTTAATCCAATGAGATAAGATAGGATAAGATTGTGATTTTAACTAGTAGAGTTCTATTAAGACTCTTAGTCATTTGAAGGAGCCTATATATGGCTCATTAGTGTTAAGACCTATTCATTCACTCTTATTGAGTGAAATCACTTAGAGGAGAGAGCTATGAGAGTTGAGAGCTTTTGGGGGAGAGTTCTCATTGTAAGAGCTTCGAGTAGGGAGTTCCTTGTAAAGGCTTCGAGTAAAGAGTTCCTAGAATGCTTCGAGTAGGAGGTATTCGTGTCTTTGTTAACATTTTGTGAGAGTTAATGAAAGAATAGCTTTGGCTATATTTAAAACTTGTGTTGCTTGCTTTACTCTATTTAAACACTTGTGTGCGCGTGAAGTGTTCGAGGGCTAATGAAATTGTTCAGCGACATTCACATGAGAAGGCTAAATCTTGCTTAAACAAACCTAAGCGGGATTACTTCACGAAGGTGGGTGCGACTTGCGATAGAAGTTCGAGTCTAAAGAAAACCTTTGTGACAGCTGGTGTCATAGTCAATCTAGAGTGATGGCTAGTGGAAGTAATCTGACGGAAATGGTTACCAAAATAGAGGCGATTCTTAAGTTTCTAGCCCCAATGGACGAGGGAGTAGTTCGTTTGTTGGAACGTATTGTAGCCTTAGAGAGGGAACTTCAAGCAATTATGAGAGCAGTCAAAGAACAGATGAAGGCTCGTGAGGAGATGAGCTAGATCTGTTGGTGCTCAAACGTGCGATGTCAAGACACGAGACAGGTATCCGAGAGGAAAGCACTATGGTGAAGATGCGAGAGCCACAAATTTTCGATGGCAAACGGAGTGCCAAGGAGCTTGAAAATTTTCTATGAGATATGGAGTAGTACTTTTCAGCGGCAAGGTGGCGGGCTCGGAAAAGATGTCAATCATAGCAATGTACTTGGTGGGTGTTGTTAAGCTATGCTGGAGAACGAGAACCTCCAATGACATCAGTGCAGGTAGACCTCCCATCGACACTTGGGAGATGATAAAGAAGGAGCTAACGGATCAATTTCTACCCAACAACACTTCATGGCTCGCTAGGGAAGCTTTGAAGGGTTTGAAGCAAGACAACTCGGTGAGAAAGTATGTGAGGAAGTTCATATCGGTGATATTGGACGTGTGGAACATGTGGGAGGAGGACAAGTTGTTCAACTTCATTAACGGCTTGCAAGGTTGGGCACAAATGGAATTTCAGAGGTAGAACGTGAAGGACCTCCCTAGCACAATAGCGGCGGCAGATGCCTTGGAAGATTTCCAATTGCCACCACCAATTATAACCTGCGGAGAGGGCAAGAAAAATGGTGGAACCCGGGATGGAAAGGAGAAAGGGAAAGAGAAGGTAAGAGAATCTTCTCAACATAAGAAGCAATCGAAGGGACAGGTTGCATGCTTCATTTATTAGGGGCCACATTTTGCTCGAGAATGCTCAAAGAGGAAGAAGGGTGAGGAGCAAACAAACTCCATAGCCGTGAAGGACAAAGGAGGGAGCGATGAAGATGACTTGGGAGAAGGAGCCATCAACAACATCGCCTATATAAATTGTATGAGCTTCATGGAGAAGCACCCATACAAAAGCAAACTCTACAGAAAGAAGAGATGGTGTGAGAAAAAGGTGTCATTAAAAGAGAAGGCTTGCTCCAGTCTTCGACAGTTGACAAAGGAGTCTTTGAGGGAACTGCTCGTGGAGGAGTGCCCACAGATTATTTCGACGAGGGTGTCGAATTCTTCTAATGGGGGTGATTTGTTAGACCCCTAAGTCTAGATTGCAGGATCGTGCGAGTGTTAGTGAGCCTTGGCCAATACTTGACACACAAGTTGACACGAGGAAGGCGTGTTGACAAGGGAATAAGGCGAAATCTTGCGAATTGGCGAGTAAAACTCGAGGAACTTGCCAGGTAGGCAAGGGATGCGGGAAGTATGGCGAAAATCTCGAGTGTAGGTGAGATTTGATACTCGTAGGCATGCATTGACAGAAATCTTTGACGAGACGTGAGACTCGGATGCGAGCCTTCGTAGAATTAGAAACCTAAGTCATGCGAGACACAAGGGTGCGCGAGAAGGCGCAAAGGTGTGCAAGAGCCCGCGAGGATGCGAGAAGACATGTGAGCACGACGAGGCACATAAGCATTTGACTTCGGCGAGGTAGGTCGAAGGTATGTAAAATATGCGAGGTTTTATACTAACTTGGATCGTGACTTGTATTTAATCATGGAGCGACGAGACTAAACCATGAGTGAGCTTGATCATGAAAACACATCAATAATGACGTGACAACTGTAGATGATGTGACACATGTTGACTTGGCAGATAAAATCACAGTGAATGAACATCATCTTTAAGAGATGAAGATTACGGGGAAAGATCATCTGAAGATAAAGGAAATCTTCGTGGATAAAGATAATCCTTCCTAGATAGGATAATCTTTTAAATGTGATGTAACTTAATCCTATGAGATAAGATAGGATAAGATTGTGATTTTAGTTAGTAGAGTTCTATTATGACTCTTAGTTAGCTGAAGGAGCTTATAAATAACTCATTAGTGTTGAGACATATTCATTCACTCTTATTGAGAGAAATCACTCAGAGGAGAGAGCTTTGAAAGTTAAAAACTTTTGGGAGAGAGTTCTCATTGTAAGAGTTTCGAATAGGAAGTTCCTTGTAAGGGCTTCGAGTAGGGAATTTCTTGATTGCTTCGAATAGGAGGTACTCGTGTCTTTTATTAACATTTTGTGAGAGTTAATAAAAAAGTAGCTTCCGTTATATTTAAAACTCTTGTTGCTTTCTTTACTCTGTTACGTTTGTGTTCTTTATGTGTGTGTGAGAAACACTTTAAACACTTGTGTGCGCGTGAGGTGTTCGAGGGCTAACGAAATTGTTTAGCAACATTAACGTGAGAAGGCTAAATCTTACTTAAGCAAACTTAAGTGGGATTGTCGCACGAAAGTGAACGTGACTTGCGGTAGAAGTTCGAGTCCAAAGAAAACCTCTGTGACAGCTGCTACGATGAAAAAGTTTTTATTTCTTTTCCTATATGTGAACATCAGCCAATCTTGCCTATTTCAACAAAAAGTACTTGCTTATAATTGTTCATAATCGATGAATCGATCCAGGAGAAATTCGCATCAATGATTGCTGATGCGGGATTTCGAAAGGTCGAGTATGAAAATCTGGTCGGAGGTATTGTAGCTATTCATTCAGGATGGAAGCTTTGAGGGGGTTGGATGACCTTTTTTCTAATCTGTTCATCAGCTAGCAACTTCATACAAGATCTATGAGCGCTTGCAGCCTAGGATTGTCTAAGCTTCTTATCTGTAAGTTCTAGGTGACATATTTGTGAGACCAGTTGTGATTCGTCATTGTTTTACGTTTTTGTATACTGATCAAAAGTTCTTCAAAAGTAAACTTACAGTATGCAGGTACAAGTGAATCATCTACAGCAAATAAAAATGCCATTTTGACAATGGTCGTTATTATTATCATAATCAGAATGGTAAACCAGCATTGCCTAGATTAATAATCACAGTAATGATGCCTGCATTCTGAAATATTTCAGAGGCATATTAGTAAGGGCTCAATTACCTGGTCTCGTTCATTACCAAATAAGAAATTTTTTATTTCTTAAAATATTTTTTCTGTTTATAATAAGGATAGCCCGGGTCACCAAATATGTCATGCTTTCACGTGTATAATGAATCCCATGTTTTCCCAAATCATTCTACCTTCTTCAGTCAGTTGCGTTCACTTTTTTTAAGAAATGTATTTGTCTTTCTATTGCATCCAACTCCCTCTAATTAGTATTAGACAATAAATTAGGCCTGCAAATTACAGCTTTCTTCGACCCTATTCTCTCCCACGCCAAGCAATGAGCAACCAAAATAAATCATAAAAGGTGTATTTCCACATTCTTTTCCCTAAAACTTCGATTTTGTTGAGATATCTATGAAAGAAAAGATATTATGGACATTAAGTTGGAAAAGTTGAGGTTTGATTCATAGTAGAAATAACAAAACAGTTTCGAATTTTAAGAAAAGAAATATAATTTAATCAAATTTAAAATTAATATTGAACGATTTCAAAAAATATATAATCAAATTTAAATTTACTCGAAATTTAACTTAAATTGACCCTAAAATATTTAATCTAATTCAACAAAAATGTTAGAATTTTTGCAGAGACTTGAACTCGAACTTGACTTTTTAATAAAAATTCTGTCATCTTTAAAATTCAGCTTTACTTGTTTCACTTGCTACCCTCCAAAAATTCTAACAACTATGTATTAAAAGATTTGTCCACATTTACTTCTTGTTTTCAATATATTATTTGTGAGGCAATTACTTCTAAAACCATCGACCTATCAGAGAATGCTTCATTATTGAAAGACAACTCTACTCCAGGCCTTGGAATCGGATCCAAGATATTTAACAGAAGAGGCATTACTAAACATGGTTTTCATCAATCTTTCTTCTTCAAGCTAACAGGAAAACAACAAAAGCAATATTAATAACGAAGTATGGAATTAAATCTATCTGAAGAAAGGAATTCTTGTACTCTCCTTAGCATAAGAAGAGAGAGGTCTCACAATACATGTCTCTCGTACCCCACAAATACTCCTCCATGCATGTACTTCTTACTGCTTTTTGGGTCAAACCAAGCTTGCCCTATAACATCCTCTCAGAGGAATTTCCATGATCATTTATTGAGCTACAAGTTCTTCAAGCCGTAACATATATACCTGTTGTTGATATATATATATATAATCAATATTGGTCAGGCCACAAGAATGCCCCCATTGCAAATTTCCTCTTCTCTTCTAGATTTCCTTTGAAACTAACAATTCCATATTCCCTAAGCAACATGTCCACCTTCCACTCTTCCATCTTCTGGTAATCATCCTTTGTGTACCTTGGATAATGGAGAGGCATTTGAAACCCTGAAGGATTTCTTACTTCTCCAGGGTCCTTGAAGCCTCCATTCAGGGCATGCTCAGTAGGGTTTTTGCCCATAACATGGTTACTTGTCATGTCATCCTCCTCAGGGTTTCCCAGAACATGACAAGCTGAATGAACAAGCCATCTCAGAGCCATCTTCATAGCTCTCTCTCTCTCTGTGGTTTAGTGAACAGTATAGAAAGAGACCTTTCACCTTCCAAGAGCTTGTTTGGATTTGAGGAAATCAAGGTCCAGAGGGTTGCATTCATATTTATAGGTACAGCAACTTCATTACACGGCAAGAATTCCGGATTACACGGCTGAAGCAAGGTCTAGAACACCGTAAGATATTTCATTACATAGAGGTAATAAATAAGGTGGTTTGAACTTTGATGGCTGCATCCTTCAAGTTATTATCATCTATATGTATCTAATTATTTGGAACGTTGTGAGTGGTTGCTTAGTTAATGAGACATTTAACGTATGTGACTTGACAAACATGATTGCGTTGAAGACCCCAGATTGTCTAAATTACGTGTCCTTAATGCCATGTTCCAATAATGTCGAGTCGCTTTGGCATCAAGTTTTATTAGGAGAAACTGGAATTGTCTTTTCCATTAGGAAAATGCCATTTTGTAATTAGTTCTACCTTTCATAATTATGAAATTTATAATCATTATTTTTAAATTTATATCAAATAAATCACAAATTCAGACAATAATAAATAATTATAAAATTAAGTGACGAATTCAATTTAATTAATTCTTCTCTATTTATTATTTTTTAAATAATTAAAAATAATGTGAGTGACTAAAACCTAATACTAAGTTCTACCATTTGGACTAACTCTTGGATTATGTTAAACTATTGTTACTTAATTATGAAGTTAGTGAAACAATCTAGCCAATAGCGTCTATACAATATGAGTAGCAGCAGAATTTAGGGTATACTCCTTAGGAGTCTGTAATAGGACACATGTTTTAAGGATGTTTGTAAACGCAACAACTGTAAGCTCCTGAAATTCATGTAGTATTTTTTTGAAGCGATTATTCTATGGTATCAACTTTACAAACTTCAATAGATCTTTTGGCTAAGCCCTAACTCTAAAAGAATAATCAATGGAGCAACTCTTTCTAAAAACGCAATTAATCTAAATTAAAATTGTGAAAGTGATATTTTATCTTAAGAAACGCTAAAATCTAATAATATTAATTAAATTAAATTCTTCATTTAATTCTAAATTGTTAATTTATAAAATATTTATTTAAAATACGTAATTTATAAAATATTATATATTATTAGGATTCACTCGAGTTCACTTGTTAAATTGTTGTTTGGTAGGAGCGGAAAGTTTGATCTACCTAACGCTAACAAGGAAGACCTTTCTTTGTAAGAAAAAAAGGCTAACTATATTTTTTAGATTTGATGCTACACCACTACTCAATACTTTAAGGGATCGAACTCTCTTAAATGAGGTCATTTCTAACTTTTTTTTAATCTAATTATAACATAGGTCAACATTTTATTTTAATTTTATCGGTAAAAAATTTAGCTAATTGATCTTTACGGGACTTAATTAGATTTTTTCTCTAAAAATAAATATGCATAATTTAAAATTTTCATCTTTATTCAAAAAAGAGAAAAATTTATACTCAAAGTTTTACTTGAAATTATTGCTTAATCTGTACGATTAGTTTCGAAGTATTTAAATAAAAAAAAAACACTGTTATGTATAGAAAATAACATGAACTTTGAAGGCCCAACCACATTTTGCTTGGAGCCTCGTCTTTGAGTTCAAACCTATTCAAATGCCAATTTAGGCCTCAATAATTAGGAAGTCTAGTTTCTAACCAAAAATTATATCAAATGTTATATGCATGTTTTAAATTCCAAGCTGCAATTTTGTTTTTGTCCAAATTAGAATTACACAACCTAAATTACTTATACATTACTTATAAAAAATTTTCAAATTTTACAATACTAATTCAAAACTTTTTATACTTTAAAAATTTTCATCTTTTAATTTTTAGCAAAAATAACTCGGTGTTAAGTTATTCGTTGATGTGGATGATGTTACGAACTATGTCAGATTAGTATTTTTATCACTTGATTGCTAATATTGTGTTTATACTAGGTATAAATTTTATTATTTAATAAGTTTGCACTAAAATAATTATAAAATTAAAGCATATGAACGAATGTATTATTATTTTAAGGTTTAATATTTTTGATTTTTTAAATAATAAAATTCATACATATTAAAATATAATATTTGAGAGTTACAAAATAAAAATACTAATTTGATATAACTTGTCATATTATTCACCTTAACAAAAAAAGTCCTTAATTTTATATCATTTATGCTAAAATCAATATTGTTAGTTTTTAGTTTTTCAAACAAGTAAATCAAATAAAATATAAACTTTTATTTTTTATTTCATGCTTTACAAATAGCATAAAGAGATTATTTATTTTTTAAAATGACATTACAAATTTAGGTCGATATTTGAGTAAATTTTGATATATTTTTTTACGTTTAACTCTAATTTATTCAACAATTTTCATAATCATACATTTGAAATCGTGGAAATGCGTGACCATTCCAAGAACGCAATAAATGGTCAAATGGAGCTCTAGAGTCTGGATGAGTCATGCATGGACACGCACTTCAAAACTCAATTCCCCTGACCTAATCCTCCAAGTCCAATGGGTCCTAAGTCATCCCCAACTCTCTATCAAGATCAAAATTCTGTGGATAACACTTCAGTTGATGAAGTTGGTCCTGAGTTATAATACGGTCCAACAGCTAACTATGTCAAAATTGCATATTCCTAGACACCGCAATCTCTTTCACATGCTAGACTGATCTGAAACTCGGTATCTAAGACCAACTCTCTTGCAAGAAAGGGACAGTTGGTCCAGATGAACCCATAAATGTAACCAAATCAATGAAGATAGGGCAAACAGACCAATGGGGTAAGGATATTCAAGCACACTATCTGAGCTTTTGTTGAAGCTAACGAGGAAGCTGCAGGCAGCCCAGAGTAACTACTGCTACAACTATATTCTTGAATGTTGCAGAGTGCAGAGACCATGTAACTATAGGGGTGAGTGAGGAAGATTAACTGGTGAGAGTGGAGATGGATGATATACATAGCTCGTTCTTTGCATGCTTTTATTATGGTTCTATTTCTCAATTCATTCTTTTGTACTGTGTTCTATGTATCGTTCATTTATTAGTGGGCCATTTTGCAGATTCTAAGCTTCTGTAAGGATTGACTCTTGAATCTGAATTAGCTGTCATAATTGTGTAGCTATTGCCTGAAACAAGTCCCAGGCAAGCAATGGGGGTTCCTCTCACATTCATTAATAAACAGTTCAATAAATGCCAACTGCTTCCATAAGTTTTCTTGCTGGTGGTGTACCCTTAACCCTTGTATATATATATATATACGTGGGGTTATATCATTCTATATACGTTGGTACCAGAAACTCTTCGAGCAAATCTAAACCCCAGGCTTGTGTCTTAGCAGTAGAATTAGCACAGTAGTACTATATGTTGTCCGTTAGTTTCCTTTAGTGCATGTTTGGTTCAGCTTTTGGAGACTCTAAAAGTACTTTTTTCTATTGCAAAAGTTATTTTTGAAAAAAGATGGATGTTTGGCTGCAAACTTTAAAAGCACTTTTGAAGTAGAAATAACTTTTAAAAAAGTTAAAATACAGCTTTTTGAAAAGCTAAAATTTGGAGCTTCTTAGAAAAGCTCAAATTTTAGCTTTTCCGGGAAGCTATTTTTTTGATAAGTTCTGTCAGTTACGTTTATAAAATTTTTTTGCATTCGTCTCTTTCTTTTCGGCTTTCTTTCATCACGTTCATTCACGCTATATGCTAATAACAGATGCATATAGCAGCTTCAGCTCTCGACAGTCGACACTCATTTCAAC
>JANVCQ010000003.1:3917567-3938946 GCA_025531925.1 Erythroxylum plowmanianum | reverse complement strand
TCTTCACTGTAATTATAAATACTCTCTTGTAACATGATTTCATCAAGTGTGAATAACAATCAATTCAAGTCTCTTTACTACTAATTGTCTGCAATTATGTTCATTAACGGAGTGTTTTCAGAATGCAAATCGTCTGTCTTAGTTTTTCGCTGGAGTTTAATTAAAGTTTGAGTTTAAGTTTGCATCTACGGGACGAGTTTTGCTTACCTTCTACTCTCCATTAAACCCATACTTCTGTTTTTTTCCCCTATCCTGAACTTTGGCTTGGCTACCTCTATCTGAATTTTTTTTCTCAATTTTAAATTTTATTATATATATATATATATATATATATGTGGTATCGTGTCCACCAAATTTTAGAAGTTGGTGTGTCCCCGTGTCCGTGTCCGCGTCCGTGTCGTGTCGTGTGTCCGTGTCCGTTTCCGTGCTTCTTAGTTTACAACTAACTAGGCTTTTACCAGGTGGAGGGGACACCGACTCTCGTATCTAACTTTTTTCCAATGCCCTCATCTCCTCAAACATGGCTTCCCTCCACTTCGAATCAGCCATAGCAACCGTCCAATTTTCTGGAAAACGGACAACAGATAGAGAAGCTACAAAACTTTGATAAATAGGAGACAAGGAACTATATAAAACAATGTCAGCAATATCATAGCAGTACCGAGAAAGGTGACGAACACCTTAACGTTGTCCCTTCTGTAGAGCAATCGGAAGGACCAAGTCAGGATTATCAAAACTAAAAGGAATATAGGAGATAAAGAGAGCGGTACTGTCATGATAGGAAGAGGGGGAGGTAGGCTGAGACTTTGAGCATTCTCCCAAGACCCCGACTGACCAATGGCAAATTATGGAATAAACTATGTTAAAACCTAGTGTAGCTATTCACTCTCCTCTAGACCGATAAAAAAAATCCTCCCCCTCTCCCTGATGCCCCTCCGTACATTCTTTTGCGGACCTAGATGCTCCATCTGGACGTCTCTCACCATTACCAAATGACAGGGAGGTGCCTAACGATGGTGGGTCTGCCATCTCCAACTGTGGGTTGTCAGTCTCCCCCTTGTCTTGATAAAAAAGCCATTAGATGGGGGTAAATCCAAGGCGTTACCTCCCAATGTATTGGGTATTTCTTTTCTATAACCCTGTTTCAGAGGATCATCAAAGGCTTCATCTTCCCGAAAAGTCACATCCATGGAAACAAGGGATCAATGCTTTTAAGGGTAATAACACTTATACCCTTCTGGATGCCCAAATAGCTTACAAACACACACTTTAGAGATCGAGGATCCAATTTACTCACCATGGGACAATGATCACGCACAAAACAGGTACATCCAAACACCTTGAGAGGGACGATGAACTGAGTCTTCCCCCTAAGCAACTCCATAGGTGGCTTGGATGAGAGAGTGTGAAGGGAAATTCTATTGATTAAATATGCAGCTATAAAAACCACTTCTCCCCATAAAAATTTGGGACCTTCATCGTAAAGAATAAGGATCATGTCACCTCTACACTCTGCGACTTCATTTTGTGCAGATGTATCAACACATGTGGTTTGATTTATTAAGCCATGTTCAGTCAAGTAACTAGAGAAGTCCTTTAAGGTGTACTCTATTCCGTTATCTGACGAGCACTTTGATTGCAACCCTAAACTGAGTTTTCACCATCCTATGAAACTTCTTGTAACAATTAACAACCTCGTCCTTCCTATGTAAGAGATACTCCTAAGTACATCTACTGAAACAATCAATAAATGTAACAAACCATTCAAAATCACTAATTGTAACTATTTTATTTAAGACCCTAAACATCTGAATGAACCACATCAAACTGATTCACACTTTTATTTCCAATTTTTGGATAGTAATTCCGAGTATGTTTAACAAACTCACATTCATCATAAATTAGTTGCTTTTATTGCAAACTTGAGCAAACCGAGGAAACATCCTATACAAACCTTGAAATCAAATATGACCTAACCTAAGATGCTCTAATAAAAGACTCTTACCATCCTTTTCAGTTCTCAACATCGTCACCTCCTATTTCCATTTGGTTCCTCCTTCTTTGTCCAAATAGTATGGCCCATTATGCTCTGTACTAGTCCCAATCGCTGCTCTAGTGTTTAGCTCTTTAACGAGCCGTTTGGAAACTTTCGAATTGAATTCATTAACAAATTGGATTCAATTACATTAATGAGATTGAATTGAATTCAGTTTACATTGTTTGGAACAAACTCAGTAATATTACAATTGAATTCAATTACACTGTTTGGAACACAATCAAAATGAATTTAATTATTTCATATGATATTTTTACCCTTGACTAAAAAATAATCTTATTAAATAATAAACATTCACATTTATATAGAGCAAGTTATAAACATCAATTTCATTATAAGTGATATCATCAAAAAATTTCATTATTAAAATGAAAAGAAAAAATTGATTACAAATAACATTAGGCTAGACCGAACTATGAAGACAATAGAAAACTTTTATAATTTAGAAGCTTAAAAATGTATGAACCAGTAGTAATTATTTTGCATTGACAACTACAAGGCACTATCAATTTTCGAAATTTCACTCCAAATCACATAATATCAAAAAATCTGAGAAATGCAAAAGAATGTAGACAAGATGAGAAAATGAAAGGAGAACCTAAATCAAACGATGAATTTAAAAGAGAATGATGATCATAGACAAAAAATCAAAAAAGGAAAAGATACCCATGAACAAGGAAAAGGGAAATCATGGATATGGTGAGAGGTATTGATTCGTAAAGAAGGTGTTGTTGTTTCGTTTCTTAGTGGGAGGGGCTGTTTTAGGTGGGAGGGGCTACTTGAGGTGAAGAGATATATGGTAGGGTTAGATGGGTATTATTATAAAGATATTTTCAATGTTCAAAAGAAGAATTGAAGTCTCAGTTCGTAATTCAATTCCGATGTTTTTTTAGGTGAATTCAATTTATAAAAGATGATGGGGTTCAATTCATGTATGAATTAAACTCATCCCTTTTTTTTTGTTTCCAAACACTTGAATTGAATTCAATGTTGCAATTGAATTCAATTCATATTATTCCAAACACCCTGTAAATAAACAATGAGTTGGCCAAAACATCGCACAACAATTTAGATCTTTGGTTAGAGTACTGATAGATAATAAATTAATAGGAAAGGACGAAGAAACGAAGGACATTGTACAATTCTAAAATCGGTGTACAGTGAATAGTTCCTTTTCTTTAACAAGGGTATGTGAATCGTCCGCTATATGAACCAACTCAAAATGAGTACAAGGATAGTAAACAGAAAGAACTTCAGACTCTCCAGTCATATGTTTCGAGGCTCCAGTGTCGACACACCAACGAGCTGAATGGACATGGCAACATTATAAGCAATACCTGATTGAGCAAGGGCAGAAAAATTGGAGGGTTGATTAGCCAAACCGATAGCAGCACTTTCATGTATTATGGCTCAATATTCACCAATAGTTGTTTCAAAGTCTTAACATCATCTGGAGAAAATAAATCTGATGTAGCCTGAGGTACCTCTTCTATCTCCTTAGAAATGTTGGCTTAGGTTGACGCCTTCCCTCGACCATGTCCACCACCCCAACCACCACCACAGGCCCTACCACTTCCCCTAAAGCCGCCACCACTACCACCCCGTCCAACACCCCCACAACCACCAATCTTTCTAGTTTATATGGGAAAGGAGCAGTAGGGCCTAATGTGCCCCACTTGTCCACATTGAAAGCACGTTCTCATGTCCACCTCCTTATAGACGTCAAAAGCTGCCTAATTTAAAGAGGTTGGTGTGGAAGATACTCCTCTCTTTGTTAACTACAACTGAAATCACCTGGATGAGTGGAGGAAGACAATCTTATGACAAAAGGTGAACTTGAACCAACTTAAACTCTAGATTAAGACCATACAAAAAACTTGAATTCGCTGAATATGTAAGAACTGTTGATATTCCTTCGCATCATCTCGATATTTCGGACTAAATGAACAAAAATAATCTCCCTTGGACCATAACCTAGTAAGTTTTGCCATGTATTCTATGACTGACTGCTCCCCTTGCCACAATTGTCACAGCTCAATGAATCTCGTATGCTTGTGCTTGTTGACCATGTTTAGAATACATGTCAACACTGTATCCCAAACATCCTTCACTGTTTTCAACAACTAAACCGCTTTTAAGACATTGGGAGCCTTAGTGTTAAACAAGAATGCCATGACCATCGAATTTTTTTTATCTTCCACTAGTTTATTATAGGACTACCCTTAGCTAGTTTTGGAATCATTCCATCAACATAACCTTCTAGCCCTCGACTGCGAATCATCAGTCAGGTATTTGTTGACCAAGTCAAATAGATGGGAGCACCATCCACCTTTACCGCCATTTGGAGAGGATTCAGAGAAACATTCTCATGACTTGGTTTACCTAGCTTCCGCTATTTTGTGATGCTCATACTAGTGTCAATTGAGTCTCTACTAGTTGACCAATCAGTCTCTCCAATATCTATATTGTGATAGGTGTCTCTTCAGCCATGACTTGATCAACCAGCAGCGAAGGAGTTACCCACTCTACAAGGTTTACTCAAAATCCTAGTTGATGTTACATAATGTACAATTAATATAATTTGATAAACAATTGAAGCATTTGGATAACAATCTACAACTTCAATAAATTCAAGAATTTCAATTGATGACATTAACTTATTAGGTAAAGTCATTTGCAACAATATTAATTCATAAAAGATCATCTAAATCCACATCTAACATATTATCATAAGAAGAAATAGTTGTAAAATTAGTGCAACATTCTCTTAGCTCATTATCATCCAACAACCTCAACTTCTTGCAATCAATAAGAATTCAAAAATATTTTTAAAGGTCGTTAATTGTTCAAATATATTATTTAACGAAGCAATTTCCATATCTACAAAAACTAGAAAGTAACTAACTATAAAGGAATCCTCAACTGATTGCATTTCTCCATTATGAACATTTTCATCAAATTGTCTTTTTCGAATAGTACAACATCTAGTTGGAAATATAGGCTTTACATTCATCTCATCTACAAGACTTTTGATAGTATTCATACTAGATGTGAATTCTTTGTTTCTATATTTCTAAAAAAATTATCATCACACCTTCTAATTGGTCTATGATAGTGCCAATGCACAAAGATTTATATTGTAACTTTTTACTCACCATGTTAATAGCTAATAAAAATATCATACTAAATAACCATACCAAATAAAAACTCAAAACTCTCAAGTACACTAACCAAACTTTTCGCTTCACTCTTTGATTTGGGATCATCATAAAATCTAGATAATTCCATCAAAGCTAATCTTATTTGAGGAGTTTGAAATCTAATAACTTTAAAACTTTTTGTTCAACTCTCCCAATGAGTGTTAGATAATGATTTTATTGTTAAACCTAAAATATTATCAAGTAAAACCTTCCACCTTTATGAGAATTTGAAAATAATGCATATATTTAATGCACAAATCCTCAAATGAAACTTCTTTAACATAAGAATGTTCCATATCATTAGAGTGAGATTGAGATTATGACAAGCACACATGATATATATAATGCTCTTAGATTTATTCAAGTAATCATTTTTGAACCCTTATTTCATAAATTTTAAATTATACTAATTATGCTAAAGTGACATTATATGAACGCCGCAATCCGCTGATTGCTAAATAAAACCTATATTACTACGCTATCATATAGTTGTTTGAGAATAAGATGGACTCCTGTTTTTGCTTCCTCAGCTGTTCCTGAAACTATTTTAGTGAAATTGAATCCTTTCAAGTCCGCGCGATCGCAGCAAATAGGCTAATATTCTAATCTTCTGGCAGCGGGAGCGCATTTTAACTATTCTTCCTTTGTCTCTGCAAGATCTATTCCAATCTTCTCGTGGAATTGATTTATTGTCTTTTAGTATTTTCATTTTTTATAATAAAATCTTGGCAAAAGTTTCAGGCCTTTTCCTTCAGTCATGTTTGTATATAAATATAAGAAAAAAGCTTTGTTTTTGGCAAATGTGTGTATATATATACTCCTAAATAAGATTTGGGTTAAAATTTATATATATTACCAATCTATTTAAAAATTTAATGTGTCATACACTGCAAGAAAAAGGAGGTTTATCGACAGAAATTATTGACAACAAATATTAACAAACCGACCAAAAAATGTATTGTGAAATAGGCTGTCAGTAAGTTTGCCAACGAAAATTCTTATGTGTCAATAGAAAGACCGACGGAAATTGTTTTCCGTTGATATATTTACCGATGGAAAAAGTTGATACCATCGGTATATATATAGATGGTTATGTCAATCCGTCGGTAAATCTACCATAAAAATGTAAAAATGTTAAACCGTCGGTAAATATGAGTAAGCATACTGACGGAAAATTAAAATTTCGTCGGTGAGTCTAATGTGAATATTTGCATTTTTTCCAACAGTTTCTTTACCATCCGTAGGTAAATATAATTCAATATATTGATGGAAACGAAAATTCCATTGGTAAGTACCATAAATAAGTCAGGATCGTGACAAGTAATGATTGTGACTTTGTAAAATTTTCGAAAGTCACGATCGTGACAAGGATTTTCCCAAAACTAAACATATTCGACTCTTTTGGTTATAACTTTGTCATCTGACCTCCAAATAACTTGATTTTTAAAGCAATAGATTCTTAACACATTTTTCTATCTCTCTATAAAAATTGGTAGCTTTTGGTTTTGATTTGAAAAAGATTAATTGAAAGAAACTGAGGGAATTGGTTAGAAGAACATGAATTAGTTATGAACATACTTTGGTTTTTTAATCATATCTTAATCTATAGAGCTCCGAATGAGATAGTTCTTGTTTTAAAATAAACTAAAGACATCGAGCTACGATTATTCTAAAGACACCTGTTTGAATTTCCACTGCCTAACTAGTATGGGCTTCAAAATCGAGGCCCAACATTTTTGGTATCAGAGCAAGAAGACATATAGTACAAAGAACTTTGCATTAGAGTTACTAATGGGAGAAAAGGGGAAGCTCATTGAGAAATTGAGAAGCTATAGATTAATTATATTAAAGTAAAACTCGATTAGTTTTTTTTATAATCAAGTATCTAAGAGGTATTTTTGATTCCAAATACATATGCTTAAATGTTTATAGGAATTATTAGCTATTTATAGGTTTGTAATGTGCATTGATGGTTGTCACTTAAAATGCAAGCATAGAGGGAAATTTCTATAAGCTATTAGTTTAGATGCAAATAACAATATATTTCCAATCATATAGGTTACAGTTAGAATTAAGAATCAATTGTCATAGAAATGATTTTTTGAATGTTTATTAAAAGATATATGATGTTTTTTTTGTGGATGTTATGCTCTTTGAATCGTAAAATCATCTTAAGATAAATTCAAATTTCAGATATGGTTTTTATATAAGTTGTGTAGGAATTATTTGATTATAGAAGTCCACATTGCATCAAAGAATAAGTCGACAAATTAAAAAAATAATATCAATTTATTAAATGGTTGATATTTGAATATAACACTATCTAAAATGTGTCATTATAAATTTACCACAAAGGGCTATGAAGTACATATATAGTTTTTATATGTATCATTATAGACAAACATCATAGTCTCAATTTTGGAGTACATATATATTTTTAACAACCAAAACCTAATACAAACTCCATATCAACCAAATAATTCAACCACGCACACCATATGCATCATCGGACGGAGAGGAGAAGAGGAGAGGAGGGACAAGAGGACAATACCTTCCGTTTACTGGCCGGAAAAGACGATGCTGGAGACGCATGAGCTCCATGGCGACAATGCAGCTCCAGACGATGGTGATGGAAGATGGAGGCAATGGAGGAGGAAGACAAAGCGCAGGCACGAAAGCAACAGGCGCAGGTAGGGGGTAAGGGAAGAAGGGCTTTGGGTGGATTAAAATATAACCAAACGATATTGTTTGGTTTAAACCAAGTGACTTCGTTTTGGTTAAGTATAAACGTTTAAACCTTCAATCGCTAAATGTTGTCGTTTGGTTTTAAACCAAAAGACGTTGTTTTGGTTAAGTTGCAAACTTTTTAACCTTCGGCTGGAAAACGACGTCGTTTATAAGTTAACTAATACGACATCATTTGGGTTAACTTATAAACGTTTAAACCGTCAGCCATACCAAATGACGTCGTTTGGTTAAAAAGAGAACGATGTCGTTTTGTTGATGAAGTGAAGGCGTTCTTAACCAAATGATGTCATTTTCTTTGAGTTAAAAGCTAACGATTGACAACGACTTTTATCGACGGAATTACCGACGATAATATCTGTCAGTAAACCATTTCGTCCCAAAGTAGCGACGAAAATTTCTATCGCCGCTAAACAAATATTTTCAATTTACATTATCGACATCTATACTATTTTTGTTGGTAATTGCCTACGTTTTCTTTACCGTCGGTAAATTTCCATCACTAATTTAAACTTCTCTTGTAGTGGTATACAAAGAAAGGGCTGATTCGAAGGATACGACAAAAATGCAATCAAGTCTCAGACAAGGTACGAATTATGTTTCATACTTTTTATAGTTTATGTATTAATTATGTTATAGAATTAAAAAATATTGACTTTTGAAAAATTAAAACAAAAAATTTTATATTTATTTCACTATGCATGGAATCAGATATTGGGCCAATTTCTCACAAATTTTCACAAAATTACTATTTCCTCGTATGTGAATAAATGATGAAAGGATCCGTTAGATCTTGACCTTGTTTGACAATTAGTGAATTACATTAGCTGTTAGTTAATTTTATCAATAGTTAGTTGACAACGAATTAATACAACTGATTTGACCTGCATATAACATTAGCTATTTATAAAAAGATGTTTAGTAAAATTAATTGTTTAATATTAGTTGTTTATATATAAAATGACTTATAAGAGCGTGACTTTAAAAAATTATAAAGAAATGAGTATTATATCTTAGTATTTCTTTGAATATTCTCATATGAATTTAGATAAAGCAAAATAAGCCAACATTGTCATTTAAAGCCAGGTTTATAAAAAATCTAAGAACGACTTCTATCTATCATTAAGCTTGATGCAATATTATCATGAATAGTTGTCATGTCGGTTTTTCAATGCCTTTTTGTATAGAGTTAACTTCAACGTCTTCAAATAATCCATCGAGCCTTAAGAATACTAAAAATCATCTCAATATAACTTCTCAATAATGAATAAGCTCGAATAAAAACTTGTCGAGATCTTCTTGAATTTGCACAATAAAATTCTGATTGATGATACCTTATCTTTCGGTAAAACATCAACGATCTTTCTCTTTCCGGATAACCTTTATTATATTTGTTTAATAAATAAACATCCTTCTCTTTTGGGAAAAAGTATGAATTATAATTCATACTTTGTTATATTTTATATATTAATTATGTAATCTTGACTTTCCAAAAATTAAAACAAAAAATTTTATATTTATTCCACTGTACACGGGGCAAATTTCTCAATAATTTTCTCACATAATTACTCTTTCCTTGTATGTGAATAAATTTTGAAAGGATCCGTTAGCCCTTATAAGTCAAAATGGGAGATGAAACTTCTTGCTCCCTGGAGAATCGAATGCTGACTAAATCTTACTCTTTCTTATTTATAATAATTATATAGATATTAAATGGCCACTTTTTCATTTTAGTAATTGACATATGTGGTGTAGTCTTCAAGTTAACTCAAGTCATTATCTTATATCAGAACTTCCATGGCCTCCGCGTGTTGGTCTGAGATATCATCTGTAGGAGTGGCAATCAACATCAAGCTGTGTTTTCTGCCAACTGATGCTCCAAACTTCTCCGTCATGTTTAAATTCTGAGGCGACATTCCGTCCGGCAACGTCCAGTCAAAGTGGTGGTATAGTAGTTGAGCAAGTGGAAGCACCACGTTTGCGAGGCCAAAATGCATACCCGGACATATCCTCCTTCCTGCTCCAAATGGTATGAACTCAAAGTTCTGTCCTTTAAAATCCAATCTACCATCTTCAAATCTCTCTGGTATGAACCTCTCTGCATCAGACCAATACTTGGGGTCTCTCCCAAGTGCCCATGCGTTGATCATTACTCTGGTTTTGGCATGTATTTCGTACCCATTAACCACACAAGTTTCTCGACTTTGTCTTGGAATCAAAAATGGCAATGGTGGGTGTAGCCTTAGTGTTTCTTTTATCACTGCTTTCAAATAATTCAATTCCTCGACATCTGTATCTGTGATCGCTTTCTTTCCTCTTAAGTTCTGCCTTACTTCGGCTTGTGCTTTCTTCAACACTCGAGGGTTTTTCATCATTTCTGCCATAGCCCATTCTGATGTTATTGAGGAAGTATCAGTTCCAGCAACGAACATATCCTGCGCAAGTCATTTATCAGGTCGATTAGTTTCACGTCAAGGTTCGCGAATCAAAAGAAACCGCCTTAAAATTAAATATCTGCAACAGATGATGAACTATGCAATTATTATGGTTCGATTTTGATAAAATTTTACAGGTGAAAAAAACAAGAAACCTAACCAGAATGATGGCTTTTAATCTGTTTCTAGTGATAGGACACTGAAGGTTGCCAGACGCTTGAAGCCTTAAAAGGACATCGAGAAGATCATCCTCTCCTGATTCGCCACCACCTTTACCTGTAGTCCTCAATCTTTCTCTGTGCTCCTCTATGATTGTATCCAATACCTCGCTCAACTGGTCTTGAAGGGCTACAACTTCAGCTTTCATCCTAGTAATTCCTTGAAGAAACTCCAATGAAGGGAACACATCAACTATATTAAACCCACTAGCCAGCTCTGTCCCTTTCTTCGCACATTCTACAACTGCCTCTTGCTTATCCTCTGAGCACTTGCAACCGAATGCTGATCTGCAAACTACTTTATTTGCCAATAAGCACATCATTTGGCTAAAATTGATCGGACTCCCTACAGAAGATCGGACCGATTCGACGAGGTTCTTGACCTCATCGTGACGAACAGAAGTGAAGGACTGGACCCTTTTAGGACTCAAGAGTTCTGTCATGCAAATTTTCCTCATTTGTTTCCAGTAATCACCATATGGAGCAAAGGCAATGTCTGAACCACCGTAGGTCATAATTGTGGGGGTTAATAAGGTGGGCCTCTGAGCAAAGGAGATATCTTGCACCCTCAACACTTCTTCAGCTAATTCAGCTGATGATACAACAACCGTAGAAACCTCGCCGAGTTGCAGATGCATGATGGGTCCATGTTCTTTAGCAAGGTCTCTAAGAGCATGGTGTGGTAGTGAACCAACCAAGTTATGCAAATTGCCAATGATGGGCAGTTTCATTGGCCCTGGTAATGTTCTTTTCGTTGTAGTACTTGCCCTATCAGGTTCATAATTTCCGCAGTAAACCTTGGTAGGCTGGTTTAGGGAAGTAGAAGAACGAGGGACAACGAAGGGTGGAGTCCCGATTTTCTTGGGGAACAACGTTGTAGATCCCAGAGTTAAGGAGGCTACAAGCATTGAAGGGGATATAGATGATGATCCCATTTTTGCAGAGATGGTTCAGAGTTACTGAGTTACTGCAAGCATTTTCACTCAACTAGACTACTTAAAGACCTGATTCTATAATTTTCTAAGCTTGGAAAATAGCCTCCCTACTTGACTACTAAACCACGTGTTACTGAATTTTTTGGATCTCGCATTTTCGCAGGGCTTTTTACTGGATGCTGTGTAGGATAATTTTCTAAGCCCAGCACATCACATCTAATCACAGAGAAATTCAAGGAGCCAGTTTTTGACAAGGAGCAGTGTAGTACTTTTGTATGCCATTATTGAATGAATATTGAAAATTGCATATTAAATGTTGAATATTAAATGCCCCGTTGCTTTCATATTGACAAACTTCTTTCACTTTGTTATATGCGCTCAGTACTTTGAACATCTGATTTAAATTATAAACATATAATCGGTGAGTGATTGCATGTCCGGTAAGTCTACCAAGATAGAGAATTAAAATGATAAAGAACTCCTGTTACGAAGAAAAAGAGCTTGCTTAATGTGTTTGTTGTCGAATAATGTTAAAAAATTGATGGTACAAAAATTTGATCGAAAATTAAGATAAAAAGTTTTAAGATTTAAAGATTCATGGATTGTTATAAAAAAGTTGTACATTAAAAATTAAATAAATTTAAAGTCGAAACCCAACCAGAATAGTCTGGAATCGAAATCTGATACAACATAAATGTTAGAAACTTTGTGTAGTTTCTGTATTATTTTCTGAACTGATGATGCTTAATGCTTGGTATTGTATTTGTGCAAAAATGAAAGTTGCAAGAAAAGTAAAAATGACACAGGATTTACTTGGTTCGATAGCACAAAGATATCTATGTCCAAGGGTCAATCACATACCGGATTTACTAATATCAAGGAAGAAGAAAATACAAGAGATTGGGTATTTACAGAACACCTGCAAGAGTTTTCTCACAAACTCACTAGTACTCTTTTAATAAGTACTCTAGCACTCTCTCAACTTTTCTTTTTCTCTCGGTAATTACAGACTAGAAAGAAAGTAGTAGCTTGTAAAGATGTTGATGTATCTGATGCTTTGAACTTGTCGTATTTATAAGTGTTGAGGTGCTTGTATTCGGGTATTTGTTGAATAAGTCAAACTTGTTGCATGCTTTCTCCACGTGACTCATTAATGCTTCTACTATGCGTTTTATGCATGTTGTATATGTCTACGTTTTGCTTTCTTATGCTGTGCATTTTTGTCTCCGCTTCTGATGTGTATCATACACATGTGTATCATGTGTGTATGTCTTAACTTCAGCTTGACTCTTCAGACAACATTAGAACATTCTTGAGTCTTTCTCTCTTCTCTTCGCAAGCTTCAAATATTTTCTTCCTATTCCTTCTTTGATTCCTTATTTGTATCCTTGATCTGAAGTGTTTAGTGAGGGTTTATGGAGAATCTCATGTGTTTCTTCACATTCTTCCCTCCTTCTTCATGAATCCTCACTCAATCCTTCAATTCGTGATCAATTTCAAAAAGGACCCAAAACCTTAATTTTTTTCCTCCAATGTTATGAGATCAACGAGTAAGCTTTTTTTCTTCAAGGTGCTTCATTTATCTGTAGAAACTCTCTACAAAAAATGAATTTCTTTATTGGAACTACTTTTGTCCCAAAATCTGAAGGATTGTTTTCACCTTTTGTCTTTTTTAGGTTAACATCTCTGACGTTGACCTTGTCCCTAATGAAGTGAAGTCGAATGTCTATATGCTTCGACCTCTCGTGCAGAACCGGGTCCTTGCTTAGGTAAAGTGCACTCTGACTGTCAGTGTGAATATTTTCTTCTGTGATATGAGCTTTGATTTATTTTCATAGTCCCTTAAGCCATATTAGCTCCTTTAGGCCTTCTGTGATAGCACAATATTCTACTTGTGTTGTAGATAATGACACCACTGATTGTTATTGTACTTTCCAACTTACTGTATTGCCTGAAAATGTGAAGTAATATGCTGATAGTGATTTGCGTGTGTCCTTATCTGCTACATAGTCTGTATCTACATAGCCATTTATGCTTGTATGTTTAGGGACTTCTAGGTTAGATTTATTAAAACATAGAACATTATTTAGGGTTCCCTTTAAGTACCTAAGTACTATTTTAAAACCCAACCAATGTTCTAGACCTGGATTAGACATGAATTTGCTAAGTAGGTTGCATGTGCTAATTGAGGTCTAGTACAAATCATAATATACATTATAGAACCTATACCTACCTTATAAGAATATTTCTGCATGTGTTTCTTTTCTGCTTCTATTGCTCGACTCTTAGCAACTATCAGCTGTAAGTGTGTGGCAATTAGAGCAGGACTAGGTTTAGCATCTTCCATGTTGAACTTACATATGACTTTTCTGATGTAGTCCTTTTGGATCAACCATAGCTTTCTTTCTGCTTTATTCCTTATGGTCTGCATTCCCAGTAGCTTCTTAGCTTTCCCTAGGTCTTTCATATCAAAGTTCTTTCTCAGAGCATTCTTTACTTCTTGAATTTTCTGAACTAATCTTCCTACGATGATTAGATCGTCAACATATACTAGCATATAGACTACTTCCTCCTTCTCTAAGTCCTTGTAGTATAGACAATAGTCATAGGCACTTCTTTTGAACTTCAATCCTGTCACCACCTCATGGAATTTCTTATTCCATTGTCTTGGAGCTTGCTTTAGGCCATACAGTGATTTTTCTAGCAAGCAAACATGATCTAGTTTCTGCTTGTCTATGAAGTCAATGGGTTGCTTCATATAGATAGTTTCTTCTAGCCTTCCATATAGGAAAGCTGTCATCACATCCATTTGATGTACTTTCTAGTCATTTAGAGTTGCTAGGGTTAGTATTATCGTCACTGTTTTAAACTTGACCACAGGGGAGAAGATTTCCTTGTAATCTACTCATTCTCTTTGCCTAAAACCTTTTGCAACTAGTCTTGCCTTGTAGGTCTTAGGATCAACTTCAGTCACTCTATCCTTTAGCTTGAATATCCATTTGCATTCAATCAATTTAGAGTTTGATGGCTTAGGAATTAGCTTCCAAGTCTCATTCTTCAGTAAAGAAGTATATTCACTTAATCAAGCCTCCTTCCACTAATCTGCATCAGTCCTCTCCATAGCCTCATCATAGGTTTCTGATGCTCCTGATTCAATTGATTCTGCAACCAAATAGGCATATTCAACCAGGTTAGTCTCAAAATACCTTCTGTTTGGTATTACCTACCTTGGTTCCTTGTCTCTGACTAATTGATAGTCTTGTAGTGGAGTTTAAGCTTATACTATTCCTTCTTCTTGTTCTGTTCCCTCCTAAGAGTTGAAATTTGGGTCTATTTTTGTTTCTCCTCCTTTGTATGTGGAGGGTGGGACATAAAAGGGAGTTAAACTGTTGTTTGAACCTAGCTACTATAGGACGTTCTCTTGGATATGCAACCCTCCATCCTTTGTTTTAGTAATGGGAATTTAATTTCCCTAAACACTATATCCCTGCTTATCAGAGTTTTGTGAGCTCCTGGTTGTAGGATTAAGACTTTATACCCTTTTGTACCTTCAGGATATCCTATAAACACTCCTTTTATAGCTCTAGGTTCTAACTTCCCTTCAATTTGGTAAATGTAAGCATTGCATCCAAAAGGTCCCAAGTTAGTTAAATTAGGTTTAGTACCAATCCATACCTCTTCAGGAGTCTTATACTTATTTACAAATGTAGGTAATCTATTTATGAGGTATGCTGCACTTTTGATAGCTTCCCCATAATGCTTAGGATAGGCCTGAGGATAACAGCATGCATCTTGTCTTCTCTAAAAGGGTTCTGTTTAGTCTTTCTGCTACTCCATTCTGTTAAGGATTAGCTTTGACTATTCTGTGCCTTTAAATTCCCTTCTCTTCACAGTAGTCATCAAACTCTTTGTTACAAAACTCCAAGCCACTGTCTGTCCTTAAGCGCTTTAGCTTCTTTCCCATTTGATTCTCCATCAAGGTATGCCACTTCACAAAGGCTTCTAGTGCTTCATCCTTAGACTTTAGGAGATAGATCCAGCATTTCCTAGACCAGTCATCAATAATAGACATGAAATATCCCTTACCTCCCATAGTTTGAGTCTGTGCTGCCCCCATAGGTTACTATGGCCATATTCCATGCTACTGGTGGCCCTCCTTGCATTCTTTGGGAAAGGGGTTCTGTGATATTTTCCTAGGATACATCCTTCACAGAACTCAATCTTCTTTACAGTAGTGTTGGGCAGTAATCCTTGTTGCTCTAGGTGCTTGAGACTCTTATTCCCTACATGTCCAAGTCTTGCATGCCATAGAATTGTTGAGTTCAGCTCCTTTTCCTCTACTGTTAGGTTAATTTCTGTAGTGCCTATAATATAGTATAGGCCGCCTCTCTCAATTGCTCTTATAACCACCTTACCATCCTTGATGATTTCTCTCAAACCATCCTTGGACCTTATCTTATATCCTTGCTTCTCAAAAGCACTTTCGGATAGAAGATTTCTTCTAATTCTAGGGACATATCTCACATTGCTCAATGTTCTCCTCTTTCCATCATGCATCTTAATGGAAACATTGTCAATGCCTTTGATAGCTTGCTTCCCTGCAACATCGATCCTTACTTTGGTTGATATGTTCTCAAACGTAGAGAACCACTCCCTATGGGGAGTTACATGCATTGTATAACCTGAGTCTAGAATCCAGTTTGTTGTCAACTCATCTGCTTCAGTTGTCAATGCAAGAATCTCATCTCCACTAGATTCTTCAAGTTTTTCAACATTTCTTGCGCCTGCCTTTTGTGCTTCTTTGTCCTTCTTTTTCTTCCTGCAATATCTAGCAACATGACCAACTTTATCACAATAAAAGCATTTCTCACCTTTGGCCTTATTTTTCTTCTTATCATCATCAATCTTCTTCTGTTTGCCCTTTCCTTTAGCTTTCTGTCCACCTCTCTTTGAATCAGTTTGTGCTGATTTGTTCTTGAATATGTTGTCCAAGAACATCACCTCTGGTTTCTTTTTAAAGTGATTGTTGTCTATCACTTCCTCCATCAAAGAATCAAGGGCTCTTTTCACTATTAAAGCATCACCACTAGCATGCTTAATCACTTTTTTGAATGCATTGTACTCCTGTGGTAATGAATTTAGAATCACCACTGCTTGGTGTTCTTCTAAGATTACCTCTCCAGCAGCTTCAAGATCCTGAATTAGTTTAAAGAAGTAATCCAGAATATCTTTTAGGGTTACTGTTGTGTTCATCTTGAAGTTGGTAAGATTGTGCAACAATGTCATCTTGTTTGGTAAACATCTTTTGGAATAAATCTCATCTAGTTTATCCCATAAAAGTTTTGTAGTGTTGCAGTCTTTCACCTTTCTGATGACAATTGGTGAAAGATGCAACATTAGCTTGCAATATGCCAATCTTGCCTTCTTGAGATTCTTCATAGGATCTGGTTCATCTTCATATGTAACATTTGCGGCCCCAAAGCATTCATAGGATTCAAGAAGGGCTTACATATGTAATTTTCAGATTGCAAAGTCCTCCTTTCTAGTGAACACTTCCATCTCTTTTCCCACCATCTTGTAGGTTCTTTATACAGACATATGCTTGAACTTTCTTCTTGATGGATTCTTTGACTTGACAATGTGGACAGAAACTTGAATGGCTCTGATAACAATCTGTTGGAAACTTTTTGTAGTTTCTGTATTATTTTCTGAACTGATGATGAATGAAAGTTGCAAGAAAAGTAAAGCTGACACAAGATTTACTTAGTTCAATAGCACAAAGCTATCTACGTCTAAGGGTCAATCACACACTGGATTTACTAGTATCAAGGAAGAAGAAAATACAAGAGATTGGGTGTTTACAGAACACTCACAAGAGTTTCCTCATAAACTCACTAGTACTCTTTTGATAAGTACTTTAGCACTCTCTCTGTTTTTCTTTTTCTCTCGATAATTACATACTAGAATGAAAGTAGTAGCTTGTAAAGATGTTGATGTATTTGATGCTTTGAACTACTCCTATTTATAAGTGTTGAGGTGCTTGTATTAGGGTATTTGTTGAATAACTCAGACTTGTTGCATGCTTTCTCCACGTGACACATTAATGCTTTTACTATGCGTTTTATGCATGTTGTATACATCTGCGTTTTGCTTTCTTATGCTATGTGTTTTTGTCTCTGCTTCTGATGTGTGTCATAAACGTGTGTATCACGTGTGTATGTCTTAACTTCAGCTTGATTCTTCAGACAACATTAGAACATTCTCGAGTCTTTCTCTCTTCTCTTCTCAAGCTTCAGATATTTTCTTCCTATTTCTTCTTTGATTCCTCATCTGTGTTCTTGATCTGAAGTGATTATATGAGGGTTTACGGAGAATCTTGTGTGTTTCTTCAATCTTTTTTTAATGGAACTTGAAACCCATCGAGAATAGTCTGGAATCAAAATCTAATACAACAATATAAACATAATCAAATTTCAAAACATTACAAAATTGTTTGTGGTGTTTTAAAGTTGGAGTAAGAAGAACCAGAAGATGGTATGGACCCTTATTTCTCGACGGCAGGCTTTGCACTAGCAAGTGGTATAAGAGAGTGGAATGGAGAGTCTTTATGGGACTCCACTGATGCCAACGCCTGGAATGGAAGGAGGACTTGCTACCATTGCATCTCCTTTATGTTTACTGGCACTCTTCGTCACCATCGCTTGAGAAAGTGAAAACATACTACTGTTATGGCCAAGTTTACACTATCACTGCTTTGGGTTGTGTCGTGAATGGCTTATGGTTGGAGGAAAGAAAATGTCCTCCCAGAGACCAGCAAGTGGAGAAGATGAACGGGCCACTACTTTCTTCTGCAAGCGTCATTGCTTCCATTCCAGGCTATTCATCCCTAAGGTTGCTACTAATGTTTTATAGGTTTTGGACAAGTAACAAGGCTCCATAATATACAAATATGTGAACTTTAAAATCATGCTTTTATTGTTAATATTTTCATATTTATGCATAAGTAATTGAAGTCATAAATACACATAATTATCAAAATCCTAAATGATTATAACAACAGATAATAATATCTTGTAAATATTAACAATAATAAAATTACTAAAAATAGTAGGCATTAACAACATCGAACAATAACATCATATTACAAAATATCAAGAGAATTGTACTAACAAGCACGTACATGATCATGAAAAACAATTTCTCCATACATTTCCATATGTAAAATTATTAATAATAATATCAAGATCAATATTATTCAACGTATCCTTCTTGATACATAAAATAGCTAAATCAATCAATTTTTCTTATGAAATTAATGACCTCAAAGTAAGTTTTCAAAATGTTAACTTTGAAAAACTTCTCTCAATTGATGTTACATGCATGTACAATCAATATAATTTGATAAGCAATTGAAATATTTGAATAACAATCTACAGCTTCAACAAATTCAAGAATTTCAATTGATGACATTAACTCATCTGGCAAAGTTATTTGCAACACTTTTAATTCATAAACAAAAATCGTCTAAATTCTCATCCAACATATTATCATAAGAAAATAGTTGTAAAATTGGTACAACATCCTTTTAATTCATTATCATCCAATGACCTTAAATCTTGAAATCAAATAAAAATTAAAAAATAGTTTAAACGTCGTCAATTATTCAAATCTATTCTCCAACGAAGTAATTAACATATCCACAACACTAAAAAGTAACTAGCTCTAAAAGAATCCTCAATTGATTGTATTTCTCCATTATGAACATTTTCATCAAATTGTCTTTTCCTAATAATACAACAACTAGTTGGAAATGAAGGCTCTACATTCATCTGATGCGCCAGACTTTTGGCAATACTCATACTAGAGATAAATTCTTTGTTTCTATAGTTCTCAAAAAACACCATCACCCCTCTTAATTTCTCTGTGGTAGTGTCAATGCACATAGATTTAGATTGCAACTTTTTACTAACCATGTTAATAATGAAAATATCATACTAAAAACTATACCAAATAAAAACTCAAAACTCTCAAGTATACAACCAAACTTTTTGCTTCAATCTTTGACTTGATGTTATCACAAAATCTAGATAATTCCATTAAAGCAGATCTTACTTGAGGTGTTTGAAATATAATAACATTAACACTTTTTTTAACTCTCTCAATGAGTGTTAAACAATGATTTCATGTTAAGTCCAAAATATTATCAAGTAAAACCTTCCACTTTTTACGAGAATTTGAAAATAATGCATATATGTATTGCACAACTCCAAAAAATAAAACAACTTTAACACAAGAATGTCCCATATCACTAAGAGTAAGATTGAGATAATGACATGCACATGACACATATAATACTCTCGATTTACTTAAAGTAATCACTTTTGAACCCCTTAATGTTTTCCCTTCATATTAGAACTATTGTCATAACCTTGACCCTTCACATTATAGACATAAGATCAAGATACTTAAATGCATTCAATAATTTATTGAAAAATCCCAATCTCCTCACGTTATAGACATTAAAATTAAAAAAATTAAATGCATTCAATAATTCATTGAAAATTTCCAATCCAAATGTGTTATCTACCTTCAAGAACTCTAAAAAATACTCCTCTACTTTTATTTTTTTATTTAACATATTCATAGATCGTGCTGTCAGACTCATTTGTTTTTGATGACTCAAATATGGAGTATAATCAAGAATAATAAAAAAGTATTTCGCCTCTTTGATGACCCTTATGATAGAATTTCTAACATTATGGGCTAAAAGATAAATCAACTTATTTTGAATTTTGTAATCAAGATAATGAATTTCATTATTTTGAATGCATCTAACAATATGATCTTGCATTATTACATCAAATTTCTTATTGCAAATCTTTATCAATTGTTTGAATTTTGCTCAATCTTACTGTTAATTCATTTTAAGGCCTCATGTTAGTCATATGCTCAACACTATTCTCTTGTTCTTTGAGTCTCTTACTAAGATATTTCCAATCCCAAAACCCATAATTTGTTAATGTACTTTGTTGGGTATTAGATTTGAACAACTTATAATAAAAACAATATACTTTATCTATATATTTAGAGCAAAGCAACCATTTTCTATCGTTAATCTCCCCATTATTCAATTTTCTAGAATAATAAGAATATGAAAATATCGAGAGGTATTGTTTAAAGAAAGCACATGATTCGATTTTATTACAAGCCTTTTTTTCAACTAAAATGTCTCTTATTTTATTATCAAGATTATTCCAATTTTTAGGATCATAAATATGAATCTCATCACTTAAATTACTATCATCCTCATGAATATGAATCTCATCACTTAAATTTTCTTTATGTTATTCAAAATTACCTTCACTTAATTCTTCCGGATTCTCCTAGAAAAGCCTACTCTTTTAATAAATTTGTTAATAAATACTGTTTAGGATTCTATTAATTGTTTTACTTTTTTTTTCCTTTTTTCACCTCCAAATAAAAAGCTTTAGGCAATATCATATAAAACAATTATAACACAATTAGATTAGAAAAAGAAAAAAAGCACCTGTATAGAACTGGAAGGAGATAGGTATAATAAAGCAACAATAACGCAACCATATATTACAAAGATATATCTATGTAATTATCTATCTACAATAGAGGAAAACAACAAAGAGAAAATTTTAATATCATATATAAAAATAAAAAGAGTAATCTACTACGATATCTGCGAAATGAAAAAAAAAGATAAATTTTGATTTGAATTATTGTATGATTTATGTTAAAAAGTTAATAACAAGAATTATTT
>JANVCQ010000003.1:3789893-3827093 GCA_025531925.1 Erythroxylum plowmanianum | reverse complement strand
AAATGTTTTAAAATTGATGTTCTCCTACAAAAAATTAAATAACTTATATTTAACTAACTATTTAGCATTAGAGTAAAGGAAAATAACTTAAATTGGGGGAAAAGGGATAACCTTAATCTTTAAAGTCCATCATTTCTCACTAGCAGCAATCGTTCCTTTGTCATAATCCCATCCTAATCCCATTTCTTTCCCTTTTAACTGTTTCCAAAGACTCCATTTAGTTTTCATCCAATCAAGCTTATTTTTAAGCTTAGTTTTATCTCATGGTAAGTTGGTTGATTTGTGAAACTCTTTCTCCACCTTCTTCCATGGTAACCTTTGATAAATAACTCCACCGCATTTTCCCTTACTCCTTTTAATATGTTGGTCACAAATGTCACAAAAGATAAGAAGAGTTTCTTTTAGCTAACGAATCCTATCGATAGACTTCCTCTTTTGTTTCCTTTTTGTGATGATGTCATCTAATCATGTAAGATAAAAAAGATTATATGCTAGTTAATCAATTTGCAATTGGTTTTACTACTTAATTAGTTTTACTAACTTGAATTCTAATAAAAGAACTATTAAATAATTAAATAATATTATAAAAGATAAATATGAAATTGTAAATATTAAATAATCAAGTTTTAATGCATGATTACAAAACCATCTTAAGAAGATTTGGAGCAGCATAACAAATCTAGAGAAAACTTTCTTAAACATGAAAGTAAAAGAGAGAGAAAAGAGAGAGTTAGGGATAAAACAAAACGATTGCAAGCAAGGTGGAATGATAGGAGAGAGTTCCAAATTAACAAGGTCATTATAAAAAATGATGACATTTTTTTGTTCACTAAATTTGACAAGTTTAAGATAGCATTTCATAAACATGAGTGTACGTTAAAATAACAAAAGATTAGTGTGAACATTTCCATTTAGAATTGCATATTTACTTTGAATAAAAAATTTGTTAAATATTTTTCTATTAAATTACTGTTTGTTTATATATAATAATTTAAGAAAATACTACTATATTTTGGTAAAAAAGAACTATTAAATAATTAAAAAATATTAGAAAAAGATAAATATAAATTTGTAAATATTAAATAATGAAGTTTTAATGCATGATTATGAAACCATCTTAAAGAGATTTGGAGAAAATAAGCTATTTGCAAGAGGAACTTAATTTTGTAAAATTCCATCAATAAGGTATGTCAACAAAAATTAAGGATAACTGATATACAATGATCACTTGGCTCATTCCCTAAAGTTCAGGAGCATATATTATGAGTTTTTTTATAATCTATTATTTGACACTAGACAAGCCCACACTATGAATCTCTTTTGATAGCATATCTACTTAGGTTACCTCTTGATACAAATTTTCTCCTTAATACATTCTTGTTATAGAATGTTTGCCATGCTTATGAACAAACCATTGAAATTTGATATATACGATACTTATTTGAGATTTCTATTCATCATACATATTATGTAAAGACAAACCTTCCAAGAACAAGTAGTAGAAGGATATAACTTTGTTTTATATCTTTTTTGAAGACTAAATTTAGCAGAGTGATTATATAATAATTTAAGAAAATATTACTACATTTTGGTTAAAAAACTATTAAATATTTAAATAATATTAGAAAATGATAAATGTAAACAAGCATAAATTTTTATAGCATTTTAGAAACATAAATTTATAACATTTTTATAACAATGGTACAAAAACATAATAATGGTACAAAATTTCTATAGTATTTCAGAAACATAAATTTATAGAGAAGGGTTATGATACAGACATTATAAAACTATTAAAACTCAACATATAAGCATTTTTTTCTTCTTTGCTTTTTATTTCTTCTTTCGATGTCCTGTAGCCACTGTTAAAATCACAATTTTTTGGCTCAATGTGTTCATTGTCATTCATTCTATTTCTACAATATACCAAATAACATAAGCCATACAACCTAATGAAAACTATTGGCAAGGAACAACTAACGATGATGAATGAGAACAACTAACGATGGTAATTAAAAACTGTTTAGGGAAGAATAGTCTTTACAACCTGTAAAGACTCTACATGATTAGTGGAACAAAAACAGGCCACAAAACATAGCATATTATGTCGTGCTTGTTAGAATAATAAGACATAATTCCTGAAAAAGTAATAACATTAAATAAAAGTAGTTTGTACCTTATATATGGGAGAAAGTGAAGTATTTTGCCCAGTTTGATGATTTTGAAGAACCCGATGACTAGAAAAAAGCAAGTTGTAAAGACTAACAAGTAATAATTGTGTTGAGCTTTTCCATTTTAAAGGTTGACGATGGGGCAGTTGTGAGTAATAAATGGAGTTAAAAACAATAAATACAAAGAGTAGCTACAACCCCCACGAAATTAATGCAACTTTCTACAACATACTTCGTTGACACAGTAAATATTGTAGTAAATCCATATTTATCTAAACTACTATCAGACTTCATTTAATAAAATTAAATTATGTCAGATATGCTTTCATTAAATCTTAAATTTAGTTTCAGACTAGTCCCAAAAAGGAACTGTAGGCACCGATGTTCTGTTAAATTAACAGATAGTTACAACTAGATAGTTTGCAGGATAAACTAGATAATTATAATAGACAGATAGTTACAACTAGATAACTTGGGAATTTTATTTAAAAAATGTTAAGTTAAATCAACAGATAGTTCCAAGGAAAGATTGAAGGATAAGTTACCTGCTAGGTTTAGGTAAGTGGATAGGCGTTTCTACTCCCACTTTACCCAAACCTGACTTGCAAAAGCATCAAAACAACCACTATAAATGAATCATTTGAGTAGTTGAGTAGACGCTAGTAAAACACACTTGAACGAGCATGTTGTTATTTTCCAATACATAAAAAACCATTGGTCAAGATATTTAACCACTGTAAATGGGAAACGCGTGTCCTTTAGTTTTAGTTCATGATAACTAATTCTGAAAGTTACTTCTCAGTAAAAACATTGATGAAACAATGATAAAAATGCATATTTGCAACTTAAACTATACCCTACTCAACATGTAATAAGATAATTGTTGTACACATGTCAAAACAAAACTCTATAATTGGTTTCTTAGTCAATAACAAATTGCTAACATTGGTTAACTAGTGATCACAATATAAAAATCCATAAATACGTTGGGATTGACATCGACTGAAGTCACTTTGAAGCATCCCCTACGCATTACAACTCCTTCTGATGTATCATTTGCTGCATAAATTGATTAAGCAAAAGCGTAATTGGAATTAGTATAGACGCAACATAAAAGAAACAAGTAAGAAGGTGGTACAAGAATAGCATACCAGATGAAGTGTTGTTGGTCTCCCTTTTTTGGCGATATAATAATGGACCACTGTAATTTCTATCTTACTGACCCTAAAGATGTAGGAAACTACAATGAGCTATTGATTATAAAAACAAGTAGCTCTTCCACTAAGATACTTTTTAAGAATAATACCATTCATAAAATAGTGTATAACTCAAGATCTCGTAGAGTTATATCATACAAATTTTTGGAGATTCTAACTTCTACAAAGCTCCATAACACTTTCACGAAATTAAGGTGAAACTTAATATATCAGTTGCATTCTCAAGATTACAAAAATATAAATAAACTACGAAGAAAAATCAGACATTTTACTAAATGAACAACTTCAAGTATTTTTAAATAGAGCCATAACTTTTTTCAATCTCTATGCTTTATATTAGATACATGAATCTAAACCCTAATCAATGACAACAATTTATTTTAGAGAAGTTAATTGTTGATCTACGACTAGTTTGACAGGGTACAAGAGGTGTGCTTTGGTAGGGTTGATCATTTAGCAGCATTTGACAAGGCACAACAATCATAAAGCAGCGTGTCAAAGTTCTGGGAGTGGACATAAATAGTAAATAATGTCAAACACAGGTAGTTGCCACATAAATGCAGTAACCATGCCCAAACATACTTCCGGGCAAGAACATGGGAAATCCATTTGCAATCACCAAACTTTCTCATTCTTAAACACACGACCAAAATAAGCAATGACATTTGGCCCCCAGTCATGTAAATGGTACAACTCTTCACACAATATGCAAGATGACACTCATGGGCATAGACTTCATACATTGTACATATGCTAGCCCTAGTTTTTTATTCATCATTCAGGGTTTTCATGCACTTCTAAACGTTATAGATATCAAACTTTTCAATGAAGATAGCAACTCAGAGTTTAGAAAATCCCCATAACTCACCTGTGATAACTACTCTTTATCACCATAAAGAGCCTTATTCTGCACAAGAAGATCAGACTCTTTTGCTTGAGAAAAAAAGATGTTAACTTCAGGATTCTTACGAAAATGATTACAAAAAAAGATGTAGGTATTAAAAAACAGGAGACCTTCAACTATCGAAATCGTTCCCCTAAAGGAAAAAGTCCCTTAAAGACGGTCCGAGCAACATATTCATAAGAGCACGAATGTTTAAAGAAATGATGTTTCATAAATAGACATGGGAGATTTAACGAATAAGCATAAGAACATCTGGGTATAGTTCTATCGATAATTCTATGGCGAGCAAGATTAAAAAAGAATAAGAACAATAAATAGCTTAAACTTGTGAGAATGGGCTCGTAGAAAGCACACCTGAACGAATAATTCCTTCGAAGAAGCTGCAAAACAAACTGAACAAAGATTTTTAGAAATTGTCGAACACCAGAAAAATGTGATATAATTTGAACTAAAAGATAGCAAGGTGTAAAATATAAGGGAAATTGGAAACAAGAAAAGAGAAACAAAAGAGTATGATATGTCGTCTAAGATCCGACTCTCTGAGGATGTCGTCTAAGATCTAGTGCTTACCTTGTTGATTACCTATCTTCTGAGGATCCAATTTCTCATGAGCTCTATTACGAGCACCGTTCTGATTCTCATGCAAGCTACACAGATCCATAAACACATTCGTAAACCAGCAACTGGTGATTTGGTGGAAATGTGAGAGGCAAGAGATGTAAGAGATGCAAGGAAAGAGCTAAGGAAAGGAAGAATATTCTAAAGAAAATGAGAAATAAGACGGTCAAGCGTAAAGAGTAAAGTGAGGGAAAAATCGACATTATACTAAAAAGCTATCAGTTGATTACACTAAACACTCCTATGGAGGAGCTTCTAAAAATCAGTTGGCTGGATTGAATCAATCAACCCAACCAGTTCATATCCAAACAAGTTTAATATTTTTTTCATAAGATCAATTAGTTAATTCAAGTTAATCAACTAAAAAAAAAACTTATCAGCTATTTACCAAACGAACCCATAGTTGAGTTGGTGTTTTTATTATTGTCCTTTAAGGCGGCTTTAATGGCGTTTGAAGACTTTTTGGAGTGAAAGCCTTCTAAGATTATTTTTAAGCCTTCAAGATTGATTTTCAGCATATTACAGGTTAAGGATTTGGTCTCTGTAATAATTTTATTTAAATTTCAACTAATTACATGTCTTTTGAATGTCATGTTAAGGTTGACAAAACCCGCAGGATTAGATCAAATTAGATAAACTATCAAACCGATTCAATAAAAATGATGTTGTCTTAGTTTTGACTTAAATTTAACTAAGTTTAGACCGATCCATAAGTGGTCTTGTTTGAATCCAATTTATTATCACCCTGAGTCATGTTATTTTAGTTGAATTTATAATAATTTTTGGGGGTTGAAATGATATTTAAGCTTGACAATAGAATGGATAAGGTTAAAAGCAACCTCTCAAAACCAAAATTTGAATAAAGCCTAAAACCTAGTCGATGGTTTGAATTAATCTCAAACCGTAAAATAATATCGTTTTGATAAAATTAATCAAATTTACATCATTTTATTCTTAAAATTTTTAAAATTGAAAAAAATAAAAAATGTAACAACTTCATTTTAGGGACAATATTTAAGTCGATTGGGCCGAGCCGAGTTTTAGAGCAACTTCCAATCAACCCAAACCAATTGAGCTCTAGTTGGGACAAGCTGGACTGAATCTGCCAACATTACTCACATTTATCTTTTTCTGTGTATCTGAAACCGAAGGCCTGCAATTTGAGGACGCTGAAAGAATGATGCAGAATGGTTTCAGGGCCTAAACATTTGGCAGATGGGGGAAAGTAAACAGTCACGGACAATAATATTTTCCAGTTCAAGAGTAAGTAAACACAACTTCTTCGTTTATGAAAAACCTGCATGGTCCTTGGGGTACCGACATATCATCTTGGAGGTGGATTCACGTACTGTGCACGACATGCTCTCTTCCTCTATGGCGCGGGCAGCCTCCCCCCACCCTTTAGTGTTGAGCATCCATGCCCTTCTCTCCCGTAATTGGGTTGTCATCGTCCACCACGAGTATCGGGAAGGAAATCGTTGTGCGGACTGGCTTGCCCATTCAGCCTCCCCGTGTTCCTTCGGGATCACCCATCTTGAGCATCCTCCCAGCGGCTGCACCCCTCTCCTCTTAGAGGATGCGGCGGGAATCTGTCACCCGCGATTTACCATGTAATTTTGTTGTTTTTTCTTTATAAAAAAAAAAACCTGCAAACATTTCACCTCACGAAACAACAAATAGCATCCATGTCATTTGTAAGATTGAGAGCTTCTTTTTTAGGTTCAGCTGTTGAACTTCAAAAGGAAAGGTTCTTCAACTTCATTACTGCTTGAGGTGTGCTCGTGAACTTCAATTTTCAAGTACCCTGATCCTTCCAACCTCTCAATCTCCAGGTTACACTATATTCGACAATGGATTTTTTTTTTTTTGAAGTGGATTAACGCTTACATGTATCAATAATCCACCAATGATGTCCTTGCTTAATCAGGAGCAGACGGTTGATTACTTTCCATGCTCGTAGCAGCTTCGAAGTAACATCTTCATGTTCTTCCTTGAACCATATCTTCACGTCAATCCCTTTCAAGGAAATCCCTGCTTCCAAATATTATCTTTGGATCATCTGGTCATGTCGGGCACTGATTGAAGTAGCTTAAACATACCTTCCCAGTGCTGAAGTATTAAAGTTGTTTAACTATTAACTAGATCATGCCTTTTGAACACTGTGTTCTCAAAATTACACCATTGATGAAGACTGGATTAGGTCTAATGTCTTTATTCAGTGGTTGATCAAATTTTAATAATACCTAATCACCGACTAATATTCCACTTCAGCCAACAAACAAAAACCTTTGTGTTATACAATGACATCATCTTTTGTAATCTCAAACTTGCTAGTCTTTCTACAATTCAAAACATTGCTTGAGATAGTAATCCTCGTCCATGTGTTGGTTTAGTTCAAGATGACGAGCTTTAAGGAGAATTGAGAAATAAGATTGACATTTAAGTTCGGGTTAGATTCACATTGAAAAAGGTTAAATTGGACTATTTTGAATTAATTATATAATTTATACAATAATTTCATCACACATTATACCAGGCCGGCTGCTCCTGGCCAGAGAGTTTGGGAAATACTAGATCTCGTATTTATGAACAGATCATCTATTAAAGATCAGGGAAAGCAAAGCAAGACTAATGTGTAAATTCTAGGCATACTGGCTGAGACACATAAGTCCTTTCTCTCTACGGGCACCAAATCTCAAGGCCTGCTTCTTAGGAATCTCAATTTTTTTCCGTTTTAACGACCTCAAACAAAATCTATAGTCTAAGACTTTATGATATACAAGATTCTGCTGAAGAGTCAAGTGCAGAGTATACTTGTCTTTTTATATCAATATAACAATATTATTAAAGACTTGAACTTTCAAAAGAGAAACTTAAAAAGAAGTCATGTATAGAAAATACACAAACTTCTATTCATTCAAACCGATGTTCTTTCTTAACGGTCCATTATTCGAGAATGTATTATGGTATCTTTGGGCTATATATGAACTTTATGCATGTGTTGTCACCCTTCCAATGTTATAACAAGTTTTTATTAATGTCAAATAATTAAATTACTTCCGAAACATATTTATTTATAATATTTTCTTGTTTACGTGAAATTCTCAGTAACAACCCTAAAACAAGACCTTAACCTCATGTTTAGAGGTGACATAAGCAACAAGTGTTTGGTGTTTCCATGAAAACAGATTCAGGAAACGAGACATTAGGTCTGTATTGTGACTGTTATGAGTTTGAGGTCTGGTTCTTACGAGTGATTGATTCTTGCTAAGTTCGTGGAATTAGAGTCAAAAACTTGCAAATTCCAAGCAAAAAGGGTATGACCTTTCACCAGTAAAAGAACAAAAAGTAGCAAACATGGCCACGTTCTTCTGTAACATACTTGGGGAATTTCTGGATGTGCTCATTATCAAAAATAAGGATGTTATTAAGAGTTTGGAACAAATACATTGGACCACCATTAACATAGGTTTTATGTTCTTACATGGATGAGCGTTTGTTATAAGTTCCTGATCTTGGACAATAACACATAGTAGTTGATCTGTCATCTGTTGAATCCACATTGAGAATCAGACAACCGATGATGGTTTACTATAATTGGTAATTAAACAGTGCGTAATTAATGCGAGATAAACAAGGAGATCAGACTGAATGAGAATAGAATCAAAGTTTTCCATTTTTGTTTCTCCATTGTTTCTTTCTTTCAACCGGTTTGTTAGTGTCACTAAATTGAAAAGTTATCTACATAAAAAGCTGTTTCGTTTGTTAAGTTGTTTTGTTGAAGCTAGAAATTTTCAACACTTACAGGGTGTGCTGTGTGGATTAGTTCTACACAAAGATGGTGGAAGGAGGTGTGGTGAGTTCTGATAAGACGGAATTTACAGATTGTTGGAGAACAGTATGGAGGACTCCTTATATCATGAGGCTTGCACTCTCTGCAGGCATTGGAGGACTTCTTTTTGGTTATGACACAGGTAATTGATCTTCAGTTTCTGTACGAGTTACTAAAAGCAAGCAACCCCTCGAGTCTGAGACAGTTCTGGTTTGATGATCTTTGAAACACAGGAGTAATTTCTGGTGCCCTCCTTTACATTCGTGATGACTTTGAAGAGGTGGGAAAGAAAACATGGTTGCAGGTACTGAATCAGAAACGGGTTTTGAAATTAATAATGGTTGAGTTGAAACTGTTACTTGCATTGATTGAGATGTTTTACTTGGAAATATGCAGGAAACCATTGTGAGTATGGCTGTTGCAGGAGCCATTATTGGGGCGGCCATTGGAGGATACATCAATGACAGGTTCGGAAGGAAAATATCAATCTTAGCTGCTGATGTTGTTTTCTTCGTTGGTGCAATAGTTATGGCTGTTTCTCCAGCTCCTTGGATGATTGTGATAGGTAGACTTCTTGTTGGTTTGGGAGTGGGAATGGCGTCCATGACCTCTCCTCTTTATATTTCAGAGTCTTCACCTGCAAGAATTAGGGGTGCTCTTGTTAGCACAAATGGTTTGTTGATAACAGGAGGCCAGTTTCTGTCCTACCTAATCAATCTTGCTTTCACTAAGGTACACGTGTTGATGATCATTTCCAGTTCTTGGTTATGTCCCATAGTTGAAAATACTGATATTTTCCAAATTGGTGTTCCAGGCTCCTGGAACATGGCGATGGATGCTTGGAGTTGCTGGAGTGCCACCTTTTGTTCAGTTTCTTTTGATGTTATCTCTCCCTGAATCTCCCAGATGGCTCTACAGGCAGGTTTGTATTAGCAAATTCCTGAAATGCTACGTCTCTTGCTAATGTTAATGGTCAGCTGATATAAACTCACCTGATCTTGAGCATTTGCAAATTCCTTCCTTACTTTTTTTTATCAGGGGAGAACAGAAGAGGCAAGGGCTGTCTTGGAAAGAATCTATCCTCATGAAGAGGTTGAAGTAGAGCTAACGGCCTTAGCTTCTTCAATTGAAGCAGAAAAGGCAGATGAAGCAGCTACTGGAGATGACATAATATCCAAACTGAAAAATGCATTTGCAAATACTGTGGTCAGAAGGGGACTCTATGCAGGAATTACAGTCCAAGTTGCACAGCAGTTTGTGGGGATCAACACTGTCATGTATTATGCCCCAACCATTGTTCAGTTTGCTGGATTCGCTTCAAAATCGGTGGCCTTGGCTCTCTCTCTCATTACTTCTGGCCTGAATGCTCTTGGAACTATCATTAGTATGTGTTTCGTTGACAGATACGGAAGGAGAAGGTTAATGATTATTTCCATGTTCGGTATCATAATTATCCTCATCGGCTTATCTATTGTCTTTATGGAAGCAAGCGTTCATGCTCCTAAGATAAGCGCAATCGAGTCTGCCCGTTTTGGTAGGAACTTGACATGTCCAGATTACATGACAGCTCCAAATCCAGCAAAGTGGAATTGCATGTCGTGTCTGAAAGCAGACTGTGGATTCTGTGCTGATAAGCAGGATGAAGTAAGATGAGTTGCATAGTTTCCCGATTCCTGTCCAGCTCATTTTCAAAGATGTTAACTTGGAATCATTTTTTCTTTTACTGACTTGATTTGTTACATTTGATCAGCTTAATCCTGGAGCTTGCCTGGTTTCAAACAAAGCTGTCAGAGGCCAATGTCAGGCAGACAGTCGCGTGTTCTTTGAGAACGGCTGCCCCAGCAGTTTTGGATTTCTTGCCATTGTATTCCTGGCACTCTACATTATTGTATATGCACCTGGAATTGGTACAATACCCTGGATTGTGAACTCAGAGATATACCCTCTAAGATACAGAGGAATTGGTGGAGGGATTGCTGCAGTATGCAACTGGAGTTCGAATCTGATAGTGAGCCAATCCTACTTGAGTCTCACAGAGGCTCTTGGTGCTGGAGGAACATTTTTCCTATTCGCAGTATTTACTTGCATAGGCCTCTGTTTCATTTATTGGTTCGTACCAGAGACCAAAGGATTGCAATTCGAGGAGGTAGAGAAAATGCTGGAAGCTGGCTACCAGCCAGACTTATGCGGATTAAGGAAACGTAAACCCAAATCCAAGGATGTTGATGATGCATAGAAGACTCTTAAATAACCGGTTTTCAATATGTCCTAAGTGAATAAACTCTGAATGTTTCCTGATATGTGACTATGGGCATTATCATGCAACTTGAGTCATTTCTATTTGAAATGACTCGGAATAATGCATACCAGAAAAGATCAGTTGTTTCAGAAGTTTGGTTAGGAACTCAATCTGGGTTTTTTGTAGCTTTATTGCAGAAGTTCTTAGTCTCTAATCCTCGCGCTTCTTTTTATAGACTTCCAATTTATTGCTCTGAGTCAAGAACACAAGTGCAATGACACAGAACATGAAACAGGGGAAGGCTCGGTGTAAAGTCTCGTATGATCCGTACAGAAACTACGGGCAAAAACCCTTTGGGGTCGAAAGTTTGAAGTGAAATGGATTGATGGGTCTTGGGTGGGTGAGAGCGAGAGAGAGAGAGTGGGAGTAAAACCAAGCAAAGTAAAGAGGAGAGGTGGATATGGTGGGCAACTAGAACACAGCAATGAAGCGACTTTACACCGAAAACAATCAAATACAAAGGGCCTACCAATTTGTTGTGTTCATCATGTGCATTTGTAGCCATCGAAACAGAACACCTTCGGTTTAAAACTCAATTTAACTTGTCGCTAGTTACACAAAGAAAGTTCAACTTTTATCTTAGGATCGAATTGTACACGATCAACATGGAACCAAATCTGTTAAGAGATTTGCTGCTTATCTTTGGCTAGACAAGGATCTGAAGACATGCAGAATAGGATATATATGCTTGAAGATATAGTCAAAGACATCAATTTCATGACTATAGTACTACAAAGTTTCAACCTTTCACTATCAAATCATATTTCCTAAACATCAAATGAGAAGCAGAAACAGGATCACCCGCGAACATACATGCTAGGATCAGAATCAAGTTCATCAATAACTAAAAACCTTCAGAGGGGTAAGAAGCAATAGACTTGGAATCCATAAAAGTGACCCCAAGGTACAAGAAGCTGGGGAAAAATATGCTACAAGCAATGGCAAATCCTATGCGTCTGTCACTAGTTTGAAGAACACAAGCAGTAGGAAGAGTTTGGGCCATCCAAACAATACAAACGGAAACATACCCAAATTCCATCTCTACCAACCAAAAACCCACAACCGTAAGGCCGAAGCATGTGTTCCTCTTCAGAAAATCATGACAATAACAAACCCCATAAACCTAATTAACACCATACAATCTGATTAAGTCAGCCTCTTTTTTTCACCATCTTCCCTAATCTTACTCATTCCTCCACACTGTACAAAACATTAGCACACACTCACCTATATACGAGATCAACCAAATACTTTCACTCACTCTAATTAGTTATTATTACCTTTAAACAAAACAATATATCGAAAAGATCACCATTAATTGCTTAAGGACTAGAAGATGAAGCCTCTTGCCTTGGTTCTCTCAAGTACCCAAGAAGCCTCTCAGCCTGCAACCAACCAAGAATCGAGCAAACACTAGAAAAAGTTAATAAACCAAACCAATCCAAGACTCGATCAGTCAACTAAATAGGTTGTTACGAATTCCAAGTTCCGATCTTTAACCCACCTTATGCTTAGCACGAACACTACCAGTCTGCGAAAGAGCAACAAGCGGAGGAATCCCACCTTCCCTCACAAGCAGCCCTCGATTCCTCACATTATCAGCACACAATTGCAACAATGTAAGCACAGCAAACTCTTTCCCCTTCACAGAACCATCTTCAATAGCTTCGACGAAAGCAGCTATCCCCCCTTCTTCGACAATTGCCGCTCTTCCTTCCTCGATCGCCGCGAGACTACTCAACACCACCATTGCCTTCTCCGCCATCCCCATCCCTTGCTCTGCCACCATCCCCACCAGCGGCTTCACAGCTCCTGCACTCACTGCCCTCTCCTTGTTGGGCGTTATAGAGCAAAGTTTGTAAAGGGTCGTCAATGCATCTTTTTGCCCTCTGTTCGACCCACTAATCAACAGCGAAACAAGGAGAGGAATTGCGCCACAAGCCCCTATTGATGTCTTGTTCTCTTCAACTAAAGCCAAACTAAGCAACGCACATGCCGCGTTTTGCTTCGAAGTCTCTGTCCCTGTCTTCAACACGTACACCAGAGGCTTTACAGCGCCGGCGTTGGTTATTAGCTCTTTGTTCCCTTCATGAAGTGACAAATTCAACATCGCTGTCACCGCGTGCTCTTGCGCCCATGGGTCGCTGCATCGGAGAAGCGGGATTAGTGCCGGAATTGCGCCGGATTCTCCAATCAGTGCGCGGTTATCCGACCGGTTCTTCGCGAGCAACCGGAGCTTCGCGGCGGCTGATCTCTTAATAGCCATCGACGGCGATTGCAGCCCGTCGATGCAGATCTTCACCGTCGGCTGAAGATCCTCCGGCGAGATGCTCTCGATAATCTCCGTCGAGAAGTTCTCCCGCTGAAGAAACCCCAGGCACGGTTCCACTTCAGCTTTTTCGTCCGATTCACCATCATTCGCTTTCTCCGGATACGGCAAACTCGCGAGACGTCGGAGCTCTCCTGAGATATCGCTGCTACACACAGAGAAATCGCTGAACGCTTGCGAAATATTGAGAAACTCTTCCTCAGTAAAAGACGATTTGCCCGATTTGTAGCAGCTACTTGAGTTATTGTCGTTTTTGCTGTTGTTGGTTCGTGAGGCGAGTTCGCCGAGTCGCATGTCGACGACTGAGTCGGTGAGATTCTCCGACGCGAAGGTTGTCGAGTTGTCGGGAGCTGAAGTAAACGAGTTGAAGCTAGCGTCGTCGTTTTGGTAGAGATTTGAGCGTATCGTCCTCATTGAACGCCCAATGTTGCGCGGCGACTTGGTGACGCAGCCGGGGCTGTATAAGCTACGACTTCCGACCAGAGGGAAGCGATTTGAAGTGGAATGTGAATGAGAATCTTCCAAAGACACCATTTTTCAAGAACTGAATCAAAACGCTTGTCTTCTTCTTTTCTTCCTCTCTCTTGGTCTGCTTTAGTTAATACAGTCTCATGGCAAGAGGAGTAAGGGAGAAGAGAGTGGCCACGAGTGGAGGTGAAAATTTATAAAGAAGATTGGTTTTGCTTTGCTGTGTCTAGTGGCTTTGGTATCTTGGGAAAAGATAAAGTTACGAACGGAGGAAGGTTAAAAAGTCACAGTCACAGCGACGGAGCACTCACCAGGTACTGTTCAGTGGGGGCCCACACATTAATCTGGAATCAGACGGTGGGGGGCGATCTCTGATGTGACTCTGGACACTGGTGTGTCGGTAATCGCCCGTGTGCCTCACTGCATTCGAATAGTTAACGTACGATCACGAAATTGCCCCTCGGAAGCTCATGGAAGTTTTGACACTTACGACAAGAACCTGTGGCTGATGTGATGATACAGCTGTATAAGTTGCTAAATGAATACGACACGTGGCAAAGGAATCGCCGTATGATAAGGAACAAACGTTGATTACGAAATTTGTGGGTTCTGATTGGTGGGGCCTCGTTAGACAGTTTGAACATATCTCGAGATCCAGTGGCGACTTGTCGTTTTGCGTAGCCGTTTTGAGCGAGGATCAACTTTCGCCTAAATAAAATAATAGAGAGGAAAATATCAAATTAAAATAAAGCCAAATGTACGTAACTATGTAGACAGGTAAGCTTAGCCTTAGCCAGCCACACCAACCACCCGTGAGGTGCAGACAGACATGTCTTGCTCCAGTAGTACAGGTTTTTTTAAATCAAAAAAATCTTTTTCCCAATTTTATAATTATCGCTTAAATTTTAAAAAATAGAAATAAAATTTTCAAATTTCTAATTTTTTATATTATAGCCTGAATTTAAAAAATAATAATAAAATATTTAAAATTTTACTTTTTTAATTTTAACTCAATATTATTATTTTCATTAAATTTGCTCATCTAAATTAAATTACGCAGCCTCAATGACCTCAGATTTTGATTTCAATTTTCCCTTTGTTTTCAATTTGTTAATTCGACGCACTTATCTTTTGATTTTTAAATTACATAGCTGAAAACAAAAAGTTTGCTGGTGCAATATATTACAGTACAAGAGTAGTTTGAAACGTCGAAAGAACAAATAAAAAACAAAAGATTGAGGATGTTTGGAGAACAAATAAATAACGAAGAGCTAAGACCGTATAAACTGATTTAGAAATTCCAATTTCAACACTAACATTGTTTCATTAATTTTTATTTGTTGTGTTAATAGTTAGATTTTCTAACATTGGGTTAGTATTAAAAAATTAAAAATTTGAGTAATTTATTGTCACTTTTTAAAGTTCGGATTAGAATTAAAAATTTGAGCACTTGATATTACTTTTTAAATTTTAGACTATAATTAAAAAATTAAGCAAAATTTGAAATTATTTATAATTTCACGGGATATGAATGTGCCGGAGTAGCTTAACCAAAATATCAAATCACATTTAAAAAAGAAATAAATTGGCCATTATTTATACGTTCATTTCCTTGTGCATGGACATAATAATTAATAAATGCAAGCAATTAGTTTTAAATTATATCTTCTTAAACAAAATTAATTTGCTTACGAAACACATTATTCCCAATTATTGAAAGTGACGATTCTTCTGTATACAGCCAATGAACGGAGACGAAGGGCTTGGTTGGCTGCCTAATGCGAATACGTACAAGTAAAGTCCAATTTTATAATTTTTATAAATATGTTACTTTATAATTATTAATTATTGGTTCCATTGTTCTTTTCGTTGGAAACATGCTGAGTTGTTCGGCACCCCAACCCCAACTGCAACTCCTATTCTAATTTGAAAAGATTGCTTCTGATAGGGTTAGACCTAAACAGAGGGTTAGGTGCAAAATACGTTCAACGGTCTCACCTATTCAGATGATACATCTAATCTAATCAAGGTAATCCGTATTGACTATTGAGTATTCGACCAAAAGTGTCGTAAATTATAGTTAGGACAAAAAAATGTTTATTTTTAGATTTAACATAATAAAAAATGTAATTAAATTCTTAATTTATTATGTTTACAAAATAATCAACGAATTACGTTAGCTGTTTATTAAAGGTATTTGATAAAATTAGTTGTTTAGTATTAGCGATTTATATGTAAAATGATTTACGAGGACATAACTTTAAAAAAATTATAAGGGTATGAATATTATATATCTTAGTATTTCATTAAATATTCTTATAAGAATTTAGATTTTAGAGAAGTCATGTTCACCTATACTGTTTCATCATCTATGAAAAATTTATGCAACTATTTCTATTTTCATTTTCGTTTAATGCCAACAATTTATTTCTAACCTATAATTGAATAAAACAATTATAGGAATAAACAATGTGCCTAAAACGTAGGTATATAAGAATCTCAATTAAAGGATACAACTGACTTTTGATAGTTATAATTTTGACTGATTGATAAAAACGCTCTTATATATGAGCATTTTTATTTTTAGCTGTTTATCTTAAATCAGTTATCGGATATGCTACTCGTAGCTGTTTGAAAAATTAAACAGTTGAAGATAACCAATCAGCTAAAAAATAGCTGATTATTTGTCTACCCAAAGAGACCAAAATATTTAGGGTGTAAAAGGTTCAATTGGATTATATTGTAATAAAATTAACTAAAATTTAATAAAATTAAAATTTTGAAATATAATTGAAATAGATTATTCATATGTATGAAGAATTTAAAGTTTAATCGAATAAAACGAATGTTAAATAAATATTAATTTATTTATTTTAACTTATAAGAACTTATTAATTTACATAAATTTGCGCCTAATATTTCAATTCGGTAATTTTTACTATTGGTTGAATTTCTAATCGCAAGTCATATAATTGATTAATTTCTAGTATTAAATTATAGGCCACGTGCCTAATTTGACTAACCACCGGTCTATCGGTGCTAAATCTTCGTATCCAACGAAGTTAAGATTTGCTTATACTCAAATCCAAGACATTGGGATATGTTACTTAATTCTGTCACTTTCATAAGATTTTTAGGATTTCTTCAATTTATTAACAACAACTCAGTGTCTCTACGCGTTTTTGACCATTTGTTAAACCACCTTGCTTAGAAGTAATGCAAAGTAAACGAGGCTCTTTTTAGTATCTCAACAAACAAAAAGTTTTATCACTTCACGCTTTTCATTTCACCACTTTTCTAGCTTTAATGTACTTATGTTCAACATCCTCGTGATGATTTTCGAGACTAACGATGTGTAACTAAAGCACCTATACTTGTTGCCGCCACCTCATGTTATCGTCGATTACTAGGTCACATGTGTTTTCACTTGAAAAGGTTTTTAAAATATTAAATATTTATTTGCAATAATCTCAAAATGATATGTTTATTTAGTGCCTGCTTGGTTCAATAGGGAGAAAAATAACTTTTTTTCATCGTAAAAATTTAAAAAAAAATATGACTGTTTAGTTGTAAAATAAAAAATTATTTTTTAATAAATATAATTTATTGCAGTCAAAATATAACTTTTTAAGAAGTTTAAATTTGGAGATTTTTTTAAAAAAATATTTTTAGGTAAATTTTTCAAATCAATTAATGAACCTATTTTTAGTCTATTTTATCCTTATATTTTTATACATAATTTTCATAATACCCACAAACTCATCTTCATGTTTATTTTGAGATTTATATAATATTATTTAGTTTTTAAATATGTTTTAATATTTATTTTTATATTAATTTTACTTGTGTTATAAACCATATAAAAGATTTTGTTAGATATATTTTCATTTATGTTTCATATAGTTTAAAATTATATAATAATTAATTTATTGAGCTTTGCATATTATTTAATATACTTTAAATAATATTTATATGCATAAATAATTTTTATTACAAAATAAAATGTAATTAAAATTAATAAAAATACTTTTTATTTTTATGTTGTCAAACAGTTTACTGTGTAAAGTTCTTTAAAAAAAGTTGTTTTGTAATTGACAGCTCTACTGATAAAAGCCTATCTAAGCAGGCTTAAATTTTTTTGTCTAAAAGTTTTAGATAAGGTGATATTTAAAATTTTAAAAAAGACTTTGTCTAATTTTTAATTTTTTAGAGAAAATTTTTCTTAAATTTTGATAAATAATAATAATGAAATACACACAGTATGAACATAAGATGCGAATTTGGTTTAATTTTAAGAGATAAGTTGAATCGTTATGTAAATAATATTTGATTAGTCCGATATTCATATTATATGCATTTCGTAGTTACTTTTTAATCGAAATCTAATATAAAGATTTTTTAAGTTTGGTGATACAAACCACATTTATTGGGTCACCAAGTTCATTACTCCATGATAAAAAAGCTTTTTTCAAGCTTAAACATGAAGTAATTGCTCAAGTCAATATAACATTAAGCTACAAGATCAGTTTCTAGAGAGTTTTTAGTTCATAAGATACATGTGTCATCAAGGAATAGATGCAGCGAGAAGAAAAGGTTTACTTGGCTATTTCTTGTATAGTCCAGCTCCTAATTGTCAAAACATGTCGATTCAATCCACAAAATGTGGATCATGTGTCAACTCCGACGAACCTGGTTGGACTCGAGTGAGGGAAGTCATCAGTATTAGGTTGACAATTAAGCTAGTGTATAAAGTAATCAAACTTGGTTGGTGCAATTTTCTCCTGAACTTAACCATCGAGCTTTAAAATAACTTTAAATAACAGGTTTATGTATAAAAAATTAGAGCTGTTCATTTTTTATTTTTCATTTTTAACCTTTTTAATTTATTTTAATAATTATTGTTGTTAAAAACCAATCAGTTTATTAATTAATCGATCAATTTTTATAAGTTAATAAATTATTATAAACAAAAATAAATCAATTAATTTGCACTTAACAATATCTTTTTTCAATTAAACTTACAATTTTTTATAGATAAGGACAATAGTTTTTAATTATATTTCAAATTACTTAATTTTATTCAATTTTAGTTAATTTTATGATGATCTAATATCGGTTAAACATTTTAAACTTTAAGCTTTTTTTTTTGCGAGATTAATTTCAGATTTAATTTTTAAAATATTGGACATACTACTTTATCAAATATTGTAGGAAAGTTATTTAAAAATAAAATTGATTTAAATAATAAATTCTTAATAAGTGATAAGACCTGGATCCAAAATCAACTAGAAGTAGGGTTAGTAAAAGAATTTAGACATGATTTGAATTAAGTAGAAAAATAAATGATCGAGTTTAACGAAAACCTAATTTAATCAAAATTTAAATTAAATTAGATTTAAAATTAATTTTTTAAAATAGTACCAAAAATTGAAGAATTAACTTAAATTTTTAGTTTAAAATCCAAAATTTGATAAAAAATTCAATTTTCTACTTAAGTCTAGCATTAAAAAAATCAGATCCAAAATTTATGAGATGTAAGTTCATTCTAATTCATTGTAAAAACCCTATTTAAGAGTTCCCTTATCCTTTAAATGGCCTCCTAAAAGGCTACTATGTCTCCTAAGTTTGGTTTCAACTCCTTCCTCCTGAGTTGGAACCCTAGTAGCTTCCTTTTTCTTTCACCAATGAGGGTTCATGAATTGATCTCCTGTTACAACTTGCAAGAACTGGAACTGGACGGCAACAATATGAAATACTATTCATATCATGTGAACCGACAAACTCAACCAACACTTTCCTGGAATAATTAAGTAGCAGTCGCTGGCAATGCATGGCCAAATCAAAATGACCAAATCAAAGCAAGTACCAGCACCAATCCAAATCAAACTGGTCGCAGCAAGTAGTCATAGATAAAGTTCGTTTGGCTTTAATTGCAGAGAACAAATGCATTATTGACCAAAGCTTATCCTAACAGCTCCAAACGTTCTGGCATTTCATTAAAACCTTGACTTACATCTGATGTTTTTGTCGGCAGAACCTATGAATGTGTCTATATATATATATATACAATACTCACTCAGAGTTATCCTAAAATATGTGATTCGTATAATAACGGAGTTACATGGAGCTCAGTGATGCACTAACTCCTAAGATTTTTTTAAAAAATTATTTTTAATATATATATATATATATAAATATATAAAAAATGAAGTTATTTAAGAGTCAGTAATGTACTAGGTCCCCTAAAATTTTAAAAATTAATATTTAAGTCCTCTTATATTAAATTGCTGACTCTGTCGCTAAATTCGTATGTGCTCGTTTAGAATATCTTGGTCGGTAGATCCTTTATTTCTGTTCATTGTCGTTTCACATTTCTATATCACCAGCATAAGGACAGAGTTTGATTGATCTGATAATCGTGTACAGAAGTAAACGGTCGACCATGAAAATGTTAGGAGGGCACTAGCCATTCCGGGATTGGTGGGTGACAATCAAGTTCAAGAATAGTAGAAGAAAAGAAGAAAGAAGAGATACAAAATTTTAAAAATAAAAGAGATTTATATTTTGACAGGAAATCTATAGCTCGCAATTTTTAGATATAAATTCAATAATGTTTTAAATAATATATTTTAAATAAAGTATTTCATAGATTAATCACTTATAATTAAATGATTATCTAACACATAGAACAGACCTTATTACGTGTCCTGGATCGTTTATGAAAGGATTAAAAATGAAGAAAATGCGGAATACTTGATTTCGGTTCCATCTGAACTTTCGATGCAGTTTTCGAGATCAAAATGAACTCTAATCTTCAGGGACCTTTATGAAAACGTTCACAGACATGTGATTAACGTCTTTCTATAATTTTCTCAAGACGCAGGCGCTCTTAACGATTTAGAGAATCCGTATACTTACAAATGATAAAGAGCAACTGCAGCAAACCTTAACCTTTATATAGTTTCCATATCGAGCTTTCCTTTTACAAATTTGATATGATTCAATTCACACTAATTGAGATCCATTTTCTTTCCAAACTTTGACCCATTAATTTAGATTATTTATTGGGTCACTTAATTACCTTTGTCGGGAACAAATTACATAACTTAACCGATAAGTTATTAAAAATATGAAAATATAATTAATAATTGTCCAAATTTACGAGGAATGACAAATTATTCTAAATAGAAGAAAAAGAAAGCGAATTAGAAAAAAGGAAGAAATCTATTTATTAATAAATAATTCATAACTGTTAATTGTTATATTTAAGATAAATATTTTTTTAAAAAATATATTTTAAATAAACTATTTTATGAGTTAGTAACTTAAAATTACCTGACAATTCAATCCAAATATTTAGTAATATGTTAATAAATATTATACGAGAGGTTAAAATAAGTTTATTTGTTTAAATATAATTTATCTATAAATTTTTTATTAAAAAAGTTAAAATTAAATCATACAATAGAAAAACAGGTACGAAATCAATCGTGAACGCTGGCAAAAGCAACCTGTCTAAAAGCATGCAAAGTGACATTTTTCTTTATTTGGATAAACGAAACAAACATATTCGTCATTCTTGACCCAATGGCAGAGGAATAGTATTGAAGTTTCTGGTAACTTTATAAACACAAAATTTATATAAATAAATAATTAAAATTTATAAAATAAAATAAGATATATTAAAATTAGATAGAAGATCTATACTCAACCGTGACAGGAGAGGCTAATGCTTTTTGGAACAGAAGAGCCGCATAATAGTATTAGTTAGTGGTGAACATTGAACAACACGTCACTTTCTATTGAGCATTTTTAAGATCGACATTTGGCACCGAACCCTCTGGCTGCATTATCCACCTTCAACGCATACCCTTTACTTTTTCTCCTCTTTATGATGGATGGGATGGGATAAACGAGAAAGTTGCAGCTTTCTCTTCGACGTCGGCAAAAACAATAATTCATCCAAAACTTACGCAGATATGGAGAAATTTAATAATATGTATTTTTATTTTTAATTAATAAAAAATAGTTTTTAATTGACCTGTGTAAAAAAATAAAAAAGTATATATAATATACATGTACATAATAACAAAAATAAAGATTTGAAGTCTAGTGATTATTTAAACAATTTTGTAAATTATTCATGTTTTAATAATTTTATTTGATAAATACTTAAAAGAGAATCCTTTAAGAATGGTTGAGTTGGTAGAGTGAAAAATATGAGACTAAGAGATTCTGTTTTTCAAATCTTCTTATTTACGTTCTTTCGATCGAATCTATCATATAGGGATTACTTACTGCAGAGTACTCAATTCACCTGATTTACAGGTTATTACGTCAATTCGAAGGTTTACTCAACGCGCATCTCAAAGATAATCGCTACAAGTTTCTTTATTTAAAAAAAAAAAGAGCAACTCTCATTTCTGGTATGTGTACCGTAGGCCCAACTTGGCCTAAAGTGAACCCATTCCCATGACCAGAAAATTGTAGTTATCGGGATCCAGTTGGGCTTGCCCAAAATTAGACTGGGAACACTTCTATAAGCATGAGCCCAACATAAATAAATATACTAAATTTAAAATTAAAATTTTTATAATAATTTATACTTAATTTTTAAAACGATATTCATTTAATAAATTTATTAAATAAAATACTTTTAAAAATTTTGAACCGCTTAATTTTATGATTTAATTTACTTTAGTAACTATTATAGGTAAAAACTGATTAATTTAATTAATCAGTTAATTAATAAAAATTATTATTAGAGATTTATAGGTTAATTTTAAACAGTTCATAATATTAACAATTTTGAAATTATTAAAACAAAGACACGTCAATATTAGAATTTTGATTGATGGTGTTAGACTGTTAGTTTAGGATTTACGATTTCTTTTCCTTAAGTTATTGATTATGAGATATCTTTATCGTACTAATCTCAATTCATGTTTTGGGTATTAAATACCCATCTGATAAGGATTCTTAATCCATAATCTCGATTAGTTTATTTAAGGTTTCTAATTAAGAGTACAAAATATCAATTACTGTCCGTGTCGGAAAAGAATACAGAGGAATCCGACTTCCCAACATTCCATCGTCGGAGGAGGAGAATAAGGAGAAGGAAGAAACGACAGCGTCTTGTCGGGAAAAAACGTTGTACCTTGACGTCAACGAAATTCGTGTGGGTGGTCCCTACCAAATATCAGTTTTGCGGCAAGGATTTGGTTTGACCACGTAAACGGGTTCCACCAATCAAATTAGCTTTTTTAAAAAATATTTACGAATTATTCTAGGAAGATCTTAACTATGAAAAGGTACCTTTAAGTCATCCGCACCTAGACTAATATCCGCTCAAATTGGTTAAGTTCCTTGCGGAAGATTAAGCTCTAGTCTCAAGTTTTAAACGGCTGCATATATGAAAAAGATTTGAATCCACGACCTCACTTAAATCAGAAAAGCTGTTTATCAACTCACCAGCGTCTACGAGTTAATCAGATTGGCTTTTAATCATATTATCGAAACAAACCTATTCTATTCTAAGTCAGATTTTGGACTAAATTATATTGAAAATTATTTAACTAAAATAATATTATTTTTGGTATGAATCATTTTAATTAATAAGTTCTTTAATATATTAATTAAGGTGATATTTTTAATTAGTTATATTAAAATGACATTAGTTAATTATAATTTGATTGAATTTTAAATAACTTAAAATCTAATTTGAGTATTTAATATTTACTGTAATATCTAAATTTGGCAAGAGTCACTTTGTTACTTAAAATTAATATTTTTATGCAAAATTTCAAATTTTAAATGTTTTATAATAAGATCTAATAATTAAAAATATTTATTTAATACGGTATTTATAATTAATTAGGTAGTTCATTATTAGTTAGGAATTTCTTGTTAATTAGGAATTCATTATTAATTAGAAATTCTTTGGTTACTAGGAATCGGTAATTAGTATTAATTAGGAATTGATAACCGATTAGGAGTGGGATTATCGAACCTATCTCTATAAATATGTCCATGCCATTACTCTCTTTCCCTGTAACCTTTCTTTTCTCTAGTTTTGCATTCTTGGGTCATATTCATCCATGGCTTCAGCACTGAAAGTTGTGTTAACTCTGTCAGTTCTCTTTTGTTTGACACTCTCATCATCTGCTCAGAATTGTTCTACCTATACCTTCAGAAGCAACCAGGTCTTCAGTGCATGCAATGATCTTCCTTATCTAAACTCGTTTCTTCATTGGAGTTACAACTCTTCATCAAGCACTCTGCAGATAGCCTACAGGCACACAGGAGTCTCTTCCTCTAACTGGGTTGCATGGGCTATAAATCCTAACGCAACCGGCATGGTCGGATCACAAGCACTTATTGCATACCAGCAACCTGATGGGACCATGAAGGCTTATACGTCGCCTATCGACAATTATCAGACTCAGCTGTCAGAAGGGAAACTTAGTTTTGATGTCTCGAATTTATCGGCTACTTATGCTGATAACGAGATTACCATATTTGCGACTCTGGGACTTTCAAGCATTGGCGGTGCTAGTAATGTGACCCATGTTTGGCAGGATGGTTTGGTTTCCGGTGGTACTCCTCAGATGCATGCTATGAGTGGGGCTAATATGCAATCCGTGGGAACCGTCAACTTTCTCTCAGGCGAGGTTCGAACTAACCCTGTCGGTAAAGGCAAGCTTAGGAAGAAGAATGTAAGTACTTGCTATCAATGTTTTTATGATTTATTGGTGATCTCTGCTTTGCTTTTTCTAATTTCTAATGATCATCTGATAAATATTCTCAGGTTCACGGGATTCTAAATGCGGTGAGCTGGGGCATTATGATGCCTCTTGGTGCTCTAATAGCAAGATACTTGAAGGTGTTCAAATCTGCAAATCCTGCATGGTTTTACCTTCATGTGAGTTGCCAGTCCACAGCCTACATTGTCGGAGTCGCTGGATGGGCCACGGGTATCAAACTGGGAAGTGAATCTGCTGGTGTTGCATACAGTGCTCACAGAACAATTGGGATCATCCTATTCGCCCTTGGAACACTTCAGGTATATCACAAATTCCTCATTTTTCCGATACTTTTCCTATTCTAAGTTGTGTTGGATTTACTAAACAAATATTGCTTGCTTTTCCTTCAATCCAGGTGTTTGCTTTGCTTCTGAGGCCAAAACCTGATCACAAGTACAGATTCTACTGGAACTTATACCACCAATCTGTTGGATACACGGTCATCATCCTCAGCATTATCAACGTATTCAAAGGAATCGACATTCTACAACCAGAAAAGAAATGGAAGTATGCCTACATCGGAGTCATCGCCGCCTTGGCTCTCAACGCTCTGTGGTTGGAAGGGTATACCTGGTACATTGTGCTGAAGAGGAAAAGATCGGAAGGTGAAACAAAGATGCCTCCTAACACTAATGGATCAAATGGTTATAATCCAGAGCCAGAGGTGTAGATGATGACCTGTATTTGACACGGCTCTTCCCTTTCTCAGTGCTCTTTCCTTCTCTTGTATTGTATGTAACTTTCAGCAGTAGTTGCCTAATGGAGGCCAGGATTTTGATGTGATTCTTCTACAGTGTGGCTAGCCATAGGAGTTTGTATCTAAACATGGATATCTTCCAACTCTTATTATATATCTGTTTCTTGTTCAGATACGTTTAGTCCCATGTTTTTACATTGTTTCCTTGACAACTTCTATGTTCGATCCCGATTTACACTGAACTGTTTCACATAAGTTTGGCGCAGAAAAACAATTGAAGAACGAACCAAAAATATAATTATCTTCATTTCTTGTAACAGTCAACAAGTAATAAATAAGAGCAGAATTAGGTGCCCAGAATGACCAGGAAGAACTGTCATCTTTAACAAATATGTATTGGTTTGTAATTTCATGGAATCCTACTTGCTTCATTCTGCCTGCTGCAAAGCCTCGATAAATGCATCCTTCAATTGTGGGTTTGAAGCTGCAACTCTTTGGGATGTGATGTCAAAATCTTTACCAGATCTGATTGAAACCATCCAACACCAAATCTTAATTTTTCAATAGCTAAGAAAATCCATGCAAGCAATGCCATGTCAAGATATTACAGTATTCTCATGATCAACAAAAGCCTAGATCTTTCAACTTCAAAGGAAGAGCCAATTCAAGTTGCATATTAAATGACACAAGTAATTCAAGGTTATTGGTGTGGACTGATTCTAGCCTTCCCTAACATCACACTTTTGTATATAATAAAGTTTGCTACTTACGGATCATAAACAAGTCCTCCAGCTTCTGTGACAATCAGAGCACCAGCAGCTACATCCCTGATCATGGAAATGGTCGACTATTAATATCTTAGTCACATCAGTCACATCACAACTTGCCACATCAGTTTTTTGTGAAATAAATTGTTAAAACATACCATGGGCCCCCATATCCAGTTTCATAAAATAAATCAAGCCTCCCTGATGCAATTCCACAAAGATTCAATGCACAAGAGCCACTCATCCTGAGGGATCTCACCTGAGAACAGCAATTGATATGAAATTAGCTGATCGCCAATGCATTTTCAGAAGCAGATAAAATTAACTGGGATGTTTTGGTTTCACCTTAAAAAGCAAAGAGTTAATTCGATTTGTAGTAGCATCCACAGTTGGCTTATCACGTTTTGTTCCAACCTGCACTTCGTAGAATATTGATTAAACAGGCTCTCATCATTATTGTATGAAGGACAAAAGGAGGGTGATAGATTCTACGTAAAGTACGAAGGACTCAATATGAATTTTAAGGTGAAGGAGCAAAAAGAAATAGAATTAACAGAAAAAAATCCTAGTCACAATACTGAAAAAATATGTCAGTTATGCAACATATCGAACTCGATATGTACATAGAAAGAACATGCGCATTTCTCATATGCAGGTGCTATAGTTGTGCAGTTAAATTGATTGACTGAATGCTTTGTTAACCATAACAAAGACAAAACGCGAGAGCATCAGATGTACGAAGATAAATTAGAATTTGGATTTAGGAGGAAGACCTAGTCCGTATGCCTAAGTGCCAATAAGAAAAACCACCTTAAAGTTTATCTTAAACCTTATGTCCAAGTGCTCACTGGTGTCAGTATGTACATCAATCCCAACTAAGAGGTTGATGAGACCAGCAAATTCTTGGCAACAGTTGTCCCTCCTCAGGTGACTAGTTTCTAGTAAAGGTAAAATAACAGCTCCAATTTGAGGTCTTAGAGCAAGAGAATGAATTTCTTGACCATTTCTGCCCAATCAGATGTTTTCAGCTTAGATGAAACTAACAGATAATAGAGTGATGGAATCGTAAGAGAGCAAATGTGTCTGAGAAATAGATGACAGATCTTAAATATATGACACGAGAGAAGGAGCAGGATCGAATATTTTATTGAGGTAAAGAAAAACACCAGAGAGAGTAGGATTAGTACGCTCTAATCAGCAACTTAGTATCATAGAAAACTTTGCATTAGAAGAAAGTTGCATTTATCATGGTCAGTGTTATGACTACTAAAATTTCATCTAGGCTTCATCTTAAGATTATAAGCAACTAATCATTTACCATAGAAGATTCCTTTTTTGATCAGGTTCAGTAATTTATTATATCTCACATCAGTTTGGTCTTGTCAATGGAACTCTCATACAGGCACATTACTCCAAAATCCGCAATCACTGCAATAATGAGCAAGTAAATGAAGCTAAAATACATACCTCTGTTGCAAGAAGAGACTTCAGAAGCTCAGTTTGGGATGATACTGCAATCATACAATGAGAAAGCAAATGCTTAAGTTTTATGGAGAGAATGGACAACAATTGCATGACCAGTAGGGAGCAACAACAGTAAACTAATTGGCTTACCTTTTATTGGATTACCATTCAAAAAAGCCCCTTTTCCATGGATGCTAGTAAAAAGCTACATTAAATTATTAAATTAGTAATGAATGTGAATCTTAATACCTCTCTCTGTAAAGCACTTTAATATTCAACATAATTTAACATCCTAACAAATTGAAGCATTCATTACACGGTATTATTAAATCAACAAGGTCTCATCTCCAAATTACAGGAAAGTAATGTATGATAATCGGCAGCATGTTTATCTGAATAATTGCTTTCTGATGACAATAATGTTTTAAAAGCAAGGAGTTGAAAGGAAACAGCAGAACATCATGCATGCAGAGAAGCATATGAATTGAGCAGAGGTAAACATTTTTGCCGTTGAAAAAAAGGCACGCATGATAAACTGGATACGTGTTCTGTTTACTCTTAGGAAGGAAACAGGACATTCTGCTTTACATATTGAAGTATAAAACTCCTCACCTCGTCCATTATTGGGTTGTAAACAACACCTACTTTGGGAATCTTGCCAATTGTCAGGCCAATAGAGATGCATACAAATGGGAACCTACAACCAAATATGTTAGCTGAATTACAATTAAGATGGAGATGTAAACAGTAAGACAACATCAAACAACCGCATGCCATGTACCCATGAACGAAGTTGGTAGTCCCATCAAGAGGATCAACGATCCATGTTGGTTCATCAGTCAGCTCAGTGGTACCATAGGCAGCAGTAGTTTCTTCCCCAATGAACTGAAACAAAAGTTAATCGTAAAAAAGAGAATAATAAGAGAATCCACGAACATTAGGGTGCAGCAAACTCAACAATGAGCAACAATCGGTTTTCTCAGCTACATACAGAAGAAAGGAATTCATATTAGAAGACTCAACCTTATGTGTTGGATGACGTTCCTTGAGAAAATTGAAAACTAGATCTTCACAAGCCTTATCAGTTTCTGTAACTAAATCCACCTAGCAATCACGAAAAAGAAAAGCATTAATACATATACTGATTTACTACCTTGACATTGATGCAAGTGTGTGCAAATACCAAAGGAATTTCTGAGTTCTGACTATCATCTCGTAGCAAGCAAAAGGAAAATATAAAGACAAAAAGAAATACCTGTCCTTTATGTTCCACATGTTTAGTCTGGTAAAACCCTTTACGGATTATCTGTGAGTCAAAAGAAAAAGAAACAAAGAACAAAGAATAAACAATAAGTTCAAAAAAGAAAATCAAGCAAACCAAAGGGAATGACGAAAAAGAAATCTTTTTCACCTCTCCGGCTCCCTTGGCTGCCTCTATAGCGGTTTCAAGGAACTCTAAAAGTGAATCTGAGGAGAACCCAACAAGGAAATCAAAAGCCAATCCACACAGAACCAGAATCCCAGATATGGAAATGAAAATACAAAGTGAAAAAATAATAATAATGAGGAGCAAGTGAGACTAATGGGATCATACCCGTCTCTTCCATTATCAATAATTCTCGAATAAGCGAAGAAGAAAGTGAAGAAGATAAATGAAACTTGGATTATGAGTGAGTGACAATGAAAGGCTGTGAACGTGGCTTCCGTTTATAAATGGTTCAGTGACTCTCTCACGTTGCAGAACGTGAAGAACCCAAACTGGCTTCAGTTTATAATTTGAAAGTCTTTTTAAAGAACGAGTAAATTTTTGGATTTACGTAATACCCTATAAATTATATTAATCAGGTATTTTATAATAAATAAATATCGTACAACAGATTCGATTTAAAGAGCATAAATAGAAAAAATTGAACCCGATACCTTTTGACTATGGTCACACTCCAAATTATATATGCATTGGAAGAGTAATGGTTTCTTATATTACAAAATGGAATTATTCTCCATGGAAGTAAAATAAACCAAATAAACCAACTCCAAATGTTTCTATCCTATATATATATATATATATATATAAAGGTAGTGTTTTTTGAAAACAAAAAATTTAAAATTAAAATAGTTCAATCTAAGTCATAAAATTAATTAAAAATTGAATAAAATTAAATAATTTAAAATTTTATAAGGGAAACCTGATCTTATTATAAAAAAAATAAAGTTTACTTGAAAAAAAAATTATTAAAAAATTAATTGATTTATAAAGTTAAATAATTAATTAACAAACTTATCAATTTTTAATAATAAAAATTATTAAAATAAATTAAATCAAAAATTTTAAAAATCAAATTACAAAATAAAATAGTTTAAAATTTTATCAAATTAACTGTGCTAAGTTAATTTTAATTTTTTAATCATTCAAAATAATGAACGAGAATATGCCAATGTATATGCTCTGGAACAAACTGTCTCGTCTTCTCTCTGGCTCCATGTCTTTAAGCACCAGGACAAAAGTGTACCTATTTCCCGCCTCCCTGGAGACGATTTGGTACGTTGTTATGAAGCTTCCTAAGAGATGTCTTCTCTGATTTTGTCTGCCATTAGGAAGGAGGGGTTTGAGCTTGAACCATCCAAATGAAACTAACTTTATAATGAAAAATATGTATTTAATAAAAATAATTAATATCATCCAAAAATAAAAATATTTTATTTGTTTGAGTATTTGCTAAAGGGCTGTTTATTTTCATTTTTTTTCATTTTTTTGTTGTAATTTTTGTAAATTTAGAAACGACTCTAAAAATCGTGTTTGGTTAACCATGTTTGTATATATCATTTTTAAAAATAAAAATCGGCAACTATTTTACAATTTTTATATTTTTATAATTTCTTAAAATAGGTTTTCATCTATTTTGAAACGTTTTTTCACATAATATGCCCTCCTTTGTGTTGACTTCGTCTTCTACGTCTTAACCGATATTACTTTTTTTGAGATTAGTGATGAGAAAGTTTGCTCAATCTAACTTATTCCAACTTGATTTCAACAAATTTGATATAAGTTGACCAAAGTTTGTATTAAAATTGATTTTTTTAATTTTTCAACTTTAGAATTAAATTGAATATGTTAAATAAATTGATATCATTTTGAGTAAAATAATATTATTTTAAATTATTGATTAAGAAATAATTAGATCCACTTCAAACTTAATCGGAAGTGCAAGCTTTGGGCTTTGAGCTTTGGGCTTTGGGCTTTGGGCTCAACGGTCCATTGCCAAGCGTACTTAGGACAAATTAAATACCCAATAATCTCTACAAGTTGATGATTTAATATATGAGAACATAAGATATACCCAATAGAGGCAAAGGGAAATTCATAGGAAGAGTATGGACATGTTTTTACAAGGGCTTGGTCAATCACTCAAAAGATAACGGAGTGACCAAACAATGCACGAATTCGTCTACCTTTATTCATGTACTTGAAGAACAAAGACCAAAGACCAAAATAGTGAAAGGGGAAGAAGATACTTGGCTTCGTTGAATATAAACTGTGCCAGTATTGTGTTATGTCAACCGTGCGATTCACTGATTACAACAGGTCACCAACATGAATCACGGGTGGTCTCTAGGTTCAAGAGCAGCTATTTCTTTCACAACTTGAGCTTTATCTGCTTCAAATTGTTCATCCTCTGCACGTAACCATGTGAAACAAATGTCAACATGACCTGTACTGTAAAACTCGAAAAGAAAAACTAACAATTCGATTTATACATGTGAATATTTCTCAGGTACCTTTCTCGGTTTTGAAATCAGCGAATAACCGGAGAAGCTTGCTTCTATTTGCAACAAGTATGCTCACAATGTCCGGAGGTTTATTTTGATTAGCAGCAAAGAGCTGTAGGAAAAGGGAAGCATAAGTACAGAGCACGAATGCACAATAGAAAACAACTACAGTAGATCAAGTCAAAGTGAGCATGCATGAAAAGGGTACCTTGAAAACATGAAATGCTTCAATCTGGATGCTTTTGCTTGTTTCCTGCATTGATGAAGTAAACCAAACTTCAGGTTGTTGGCACCAGATTTAGTAGTTCAACAGATTTAAGTTTTTACTAACCTAACAGGTGACAACGTAAACCTTATGATAAAAGACACCAGTAACTATAAAGACATCCTATGAATCAAACAATTAAATAAACATTATAGACAAAACATAGGATAGGGAACCAAAGACATTGTTTTATAAATTGAAAAAAAAAATGCAAATCAGCAAAAACTTCGAATTCCAATCTAACTACGAAGGAACAAAATCTTTGGCATGCATAAACAGAGAAAGGGAGGGAAGAAAAAAAAAGGCCGAAAGAATGCATCAGGAAAGAACTGTACTCTGAGAAGATTCATGAGAATCCTCAAGTTATCCCTTGAGCTTACGTATCGGGTCATCACAACTGAATTAGACCGATCCAATAATATATCTCCCAACAGCTGTAACATTTAAAGAATCACATGTAGCTTAACAGTATCAGAATCTCAATGGTAAATTCATAAATACATTTGTTAACCCCACAAGTCTAGGGGAACGGTTACAAGAGATAATACCATATATATACATGTTATACCTTAACAGCTTGCCGTCTAGTAATGTAATTAGTAGATTCTAGCAGCTTTGAATTATATTCTGCAAAAAACTGAAGTGGCATAAAGTCAGGAAAAAGTAGTTATTGTTTTCTTGCGAATCTTTAACCAATAATGGTAACAAAAGTACATTAACTCAAGTTGCCTCATGACTACCAACAAGATTTGCTGGAATTGGTTGTAGCATGCTAATTCAGTACATATAAATGACCATGAAATACCTTAGGGTTACAGTTTCATGCCCCCATAAATATCCATGATAAACAAGTGTTCAGAAAACTTACCCAGTCATAATTTTTAGAAAGGAACTCAGCTACAGTTGATTTATGTCTTGTTAAGAGTTCCTGCAACAAAATGAAACAACAGCATCAGGTGGGTGCTGAGGCCATTAGAAGTGTATCACTCAATTAACTACTGTGAACTGGTTGATTCATAAGTCCCCTAATAGCTTTGTCAATCACTCAAACCTTAAAAGTTGCAGCAGCATCTGCAGCAATATCAAAATTTGGGAGTTGTATGTAGTCAAAGAATTTCTTCATATGATCAGATTCTAGGACACATCTGCAAGCCAGAACAAATAGACAAAGTGTGAAGCCATAGATCGATAAAGACCATAGGAAGAATAAATTACCATCGAAATAAAAGAATTAACTAGACTCGTGATTTTTTTCCCACATAAAAGAATCTGGCTTTCAACACAGTGCTAATCAAGAATTATGGTATGTAAAATTAAGATTGAACACACTAGGAACAGTGAAATTTTCCTACATTTGGTGGTAATATGAAAACATGGAATGTGCAATGTAATCAAATCATTGACATGCATATGTTTAGAGTGAGGAAAAAACAAGTAAAGTGGACATTATTTAGATATTGCTATCTAATGTTCATGCTTTTGAAATTAAAGAACTATGTACTCTCAACAATGAGTCTCTGGGAAATGATATCGATTTATCACAGAGCTCAAATTTCTATAAAGATGGAAACTTCACATTAGATCAAAATCTGATTATGGAAGGAAGTGCAAGCCTTTCATTCAATAATTCTTAACTAGAAGGCTAAAAGTATAAAACTAAAATTCTCTCAAAGGGTAAAAATTTTCGTCTCCAACATCAATGCTTTCAATTTCCTGATATCAGTTGATATAAAACAAATCATTTTGTTTTACTTGCTCACTTTGCCATAGTTTGGGGGTGTATGCATTCTCTCAGCATTGCACCATAGTGTAAAACCATGTCCATATCATCATAGCTACAAAAAAAGCAAATCAGAAATTAGAAATTGCCAAAAAATATAACAACCAATGAAGATTTCAGTTAAAGGTTTTTCAAGACAACAAAGAAGATGGAATGTTGAAGATTGTTCAAATTAACAGGCTCAAAGATCCTGGAAAACAGAATACATCACCCTGAAATGGTATTCTTTAGCATTCTGGAATTTAACTTTTTAACCGAAGTATTTGCTGAATATAAAAATGCACCGAGGTATACATCCACTTTCTTTCTCTTATTTTCTAGTTTCGAAGAGAAAATAAGACTACTGATGTGAACTGAATATACATAAGAAGGGAAAAGTCAACATGTTTTATGTGTTTCCTACAAGAAGCTTCTGTATTCCACTTAAAATTCTTTTCTACATTTCACCTACAAGAGATCAATCAATAGTTATGGAGAAGAAATCACCACAGCACTTTGAAACAAAGAAAAGCAATAAAATGAGTTTTGCATTATGCAGCTCAATCGAAATTCAGCCTTTGCATTATGACAATCTTGGAAGACCTAGAAAAGGCCATGACCATCAAGTATCAATACTGTTAAATGTTCTTGGAATAACGGCTTACCCTGCAACCAAAACATCCAAAAGATCTGTGTTTTTCTCCAGGTATTCAGATGCAATCAACCGAGAATTAACTTGCTGTCTTTGTAAATTTGCAACAACTTGAGTGGCATCCTTTCGTGCCTGAAGGGAAGTAGAAAAAGTAAATCATCATAAAATCTTCTCCACATAAGAGAATGAGTAATCAATTAAATACTTAACACAAAAACTGAGAGCTACTTTAAGAACCTCTAACTGTCTAATTGTATAGATCTCAGCAGAAAAACCTGCAAACCCTTACCTCCAAGTTCAATTTTGGCAAACAAAAGATCAAAAGTCTGAGCGTGTTCTCTCTGAAAAACTCCTGAGTCAATTGAGCACAAGCTTCTGCCACTGGCTCAGATTCACTATTGCCGTAAAGAATTGACTTCATTTCCCTTATATTTTTAGATAACTCTGTCATCTACATAAAAGCATAAATTAAACATGTCATAATTATCTCAAACATTCATTCATAAACTAAAATGTCAAAGCTGAAATGCCAATTTATAAGACACAAACGAACACACCCGTCCCTGTCCAAAAATTTTCCTAATTTATCTAACTGCAAAGTTCAAAACTTCACCAATTAAAAATAACAAAAACGGATTTTAATTCAATTAAACACGGAATACCTTCTCTTCCCTCTTGGAATCACGAAGTTCCGACGACGAAGAGGAGGAGCGATCGACGCAGATGAGGAGATCGCGTGTCTGCCGCACGATATCCACTGGGGTACGAGGCTTGGATTTAAAAAGCCCCTTCATTTTCTCCGATTTAGTATGCGATAAGGTCCCCGCAGACGTAGAAGGCGGCGTGGATGGTTGTAACGCTGCCGGTGCTGCCGCCGCTGCAGACGACGGCTGTTGCGAGAGCCTCTGGACTACGACAGGAGAGACCTTCTCCACAGTCACAGCCGCCGTCGTCGCCGTCGACGACGACGCCGCCGGCTTGGACGCGCACAATCCTATCCTTCCTTTACCTAGAAACCCCCCTGGGATCAGCGTCCGTCGCTGTTTTTGGGATTCGGATGTTTGCTTGAAGTCAATTCTGTTCGCAGCTCCAGAGATTTAGATTTGGTTTATATTTAATTTTATTATTTTTGGATTTGGTCATTTTTTAATAAATAAAACCTAAAAAAAATTATCAAGCATTATTGTACGTTGTTGGGTTCGGTTGTTTGGGCATTCCATGTGATCCGACGGTTGCATGCATTTTTGTGCTTTGGGAGTTTGTAGAAACAGTTGGTCGGTAGTTACTGGAACTACTCTGATTCAGCAAGTGGAATCGGGTAGATGCACGTACATGACAACTAAGCCAGAGACAGCCACCTGGCTTTAGTCTTTCTTTAATGAGTTTTAAAAATTATTTGGGCTTTGATTTTTTCTAAATTTTTAATTTTTTCTTTTAATTATGCCTACCTGAAAATTTCTCAAAAATATGTAATAATATGTTAATTACATATTTTAATACAATTAATGAATGAATCAATAACATAAATCAAACAACCAATGTGATTAAACTAATAAGTAACGAGTCATGTAATAAAAAACTTAGATATAAGTTTTTAAAGAGATTACAATTAATTACTAGTTTAATTTGGTCTAGCTATTTAATATATAATTCTAATACAAAGTGTACCTACATCAACTAACATATGATTTACAGCTGAATTTGTACATACTTCTAATTAATTGATAATAAATTTTATGATAACTTTTTTGAATTTTTTAATTTAATGTCCAAATTTTTTAAATTTTCAATTGAATGACCAATCTTTAAAAATCTTAATAGTTTAGTTCAAAACATATTTCTATTATTAATTTGTTGATGTGGCTAACACAATCTGTGTTATTCATAACATGTAGATGTCGATCTTAAAAAGATAATGCCTATTTTTTAAGAAGCTCAAAATTGAAACTTCTAAAAAAAACTTTCAAATTGTTTTTCAAGTTGATTTTTCAGATCAATTAATAAGCTTATTTTTAGTCCATTTTGCCCTTATATTTTATACATAATTTCTACAATATTCACAAACTCATATTCCCATTTATTATATATTAAATTATTTATTTAACTTGAATATTTATTTTGAGATTTGTATACTATTATTTGAATTTTTGTATATTTTACTGTTTATTTTTAGATATAATCCATATAAAAGATTTGGTTAAGTATATTTTCATTTATGTTTCATATAGTTTAAAATTATATAATAATTAATATAGTGTGCTTTGCATATTGTTTAATATATTTTAAATAATATTTATATGCATAAATAATTTTTATTACAAAATAAAATATAATTAAAATTAAAATTATTTTTTATATTTATATTGCCAAACAATCTACTATACGAAGTTCTTTCATAAAAGTTTTTTTTAAAATAACAGTTAAATAGTCAACTGATTTCTAGAAAAGTTCTTTTTAGAAAATATCTATAAAAAATTTATACTAATAAAAATTCTACTGATATAATGACAACAGCTTATTTATTAAATGGATAAATTTTTATAAAATAAAATAAAATAGAACATAATAAAAGGGTAATTTGAAACAGTTGTCAAATGTTCTAAGATTAAATTTGGCCTCGGGAGCACCATGAGTCAGAAACAGTATTCAACTAGGATTGTCACAATCATCACGTGCATTCAGCCATTTCTTATTCAAAATTTGAAACATTGGTTACAGGTTGGAATTTAGTAACATTTCTTTAAAAGTTAGCTTTTGAATAGACTTAAAGTATCCGTCGGAATAAGTGGCATATTATTAAACGTCTTTTGGACTCAGATAAGCATGAAACCTCTTTTGGAACAAGAGGTTAGATGTTTTCAAATTTTAATTAATATTAAATAGTAATAAATTAGTTAAAAATTAAATATAATTGAAAAGTTTGATATGTTATTAAAAGAAACTGAAATTACTAATAAAAGAATTTAAAACTTAATTAAAAAGAAATTATTAAATATAAATTTATTTATTTATTTTGATTTATAAAAATTAATTAATCTACACCAATGTTATGAATATCGTACCGAGCTCGGTACCGGATTGGACTCTAGAACGGAATTGTATCGGTATCGGTCGGTACCGGGTACCGTTTCGGGATATTTTTTAAATTTATAAAATAATCCCTAAACTTTTTAAAAATTACAAAATAG
>JANVCQ010000003.1:3746444-3779128 GCA_025531925.1 Erythroxylum plowmanianum | reverse complement strand
TTATTACAAAATAAAATATAATTAAAATTAAAAGTATTTTTTATTTTTATGTTGCTAAACACTTTATTATATGAAACTCTTTCAAAAAAGTTTTTTTTAAATGACAGCCAAACAATTAATTGGTTTCTTGAAAAAGTTTTTCTAAAAAAAATATACAGAAAAAAATTTTACTAACATGAGCCGAACTAAACATAGGTTAAGTCCATTTATTATTAAAATTGGGTAATGTAAAACGGAACTAAATGCCCATGTCAAATTTCAATTATCAAGACAACATTACTCCCTAATTGTTGCCATTTACAAGATTTTTCTAGATGAGCCAACTAAGGATAGTGTCCCTCGGGTTCTGATTTCATTTCATATGCCGACGCATGATTATGTCCGCATAACCCTCCACGCCCCATAAGTCCCTTTCCTTGAACTCAAAGCTCCCTGAAATGGTAAACCTTGTTCCTTAACCTTTATATCCCCAAATAGAAACATCAAAATTTTTAATTAAAAATTAAATAATATCTATTTAATAGAATAATATTATTTTAGTTTATAAAATGAGAATCAACGTCAATAAAGACATAAATATATTAAAAATTAAAATTAAAATATGAAAAGAAGCTTCTACATTTTTTAAACCTTTCACAAAGTGCGGCTCATCACGGGCAGCAACATAAAGCGCATGAAGCATGATGTGTGTTATATAAGAAACGCGTGTACCCAAAACTGGCCCTAGAAGGTAAGACCCACATGATATGCTGACAACGTAAAGATCAAGGCCAAATCTCCAACTGCAAAACGATGTCCAAAGTTCCCTTCGACGTCGTATCCGACGTTCTCCACCGCCTGCCGGTGAAATCCCTGGTCCGCTTCAAGTCCCTTTCCAAGCCCTTTTGTTCTCTTATCGGCTCCCCAGACTTCGTTAACCTACACCTTCGCCACTCTCTTTCCACCAAATCTCATCTTCATCTCCTTATTAAAGAATGGATGCTTCACTCCGCCGATTTCGATTCTCTCCATGCTGCTGACGATTTCACTCATCCTCTTAGCTCCGGAGGCGGCACTGAGGTCATAGGGTCGTGCAATGGGTTGCTTGCGCTGCGAAACTCGGAGCGGGATCTGGGAATTTATAACCCCTCTACGAAGAAGCTGAAGAGGTTGCCTGTGTGTGAAATAGATCCACCTGGGAGTCGTTTGAGAACAGGATATGTTTTTTATGGGTTTGGTTATGATAGCGTTCATGATGATTATAAGGTGGTGAGGATGGCTACTTTTGTTGAGGGTGATGAAGCGTTGGATGTGTTTGATTTTGATTATGATGTTAAAGTTTATAGCTTGAAGAGTGATTCATGGAGGAGAGTAAAGGATTTGCCTTTTTATCTTCGGTTTTTGAAGAAACCGTTTTATCATGTTCTTCATAAGAGAGGGTATGGTGTTGTTGCTTCTAATTCGTTACACTGGACATTTCCAAGGAGGCCTGAGTTGGGTGTTAAGGACTCCATTTTGGCGTTTGATTTGGGGGAGGAGACGTTCCATGAGGTTAGGAGACCGGATTCTGTTAAGAAGGAGCCATATTCTCAGGTTGATGTGGGTGTGTTGGAGGGGAACTTGTGTTTGATGTGTAACAATGAAGGTACGCATATCGATTTGTGGATAATGAAGGAATATGGGGTTAACGAGTCTTGGAATAAGCTGTTTTCATTTGTTATGAATAGAAAATCTACCGTCCTTGCATTTGTTAGACCTTTATCATACTCCAAGGATGGTGGTAAGGTGTTGTTTGAAGTGAATGATGGGAAGTTTGTGTGGTATGATTGGAAGCATAGGACTTCAAAGACTGTAAGGATAAATAATGTCCCGCATTCATTTGGTTCAGAGTTATACGTGGAAAGCCTTGTTCCGGTTGGTGAAGGTGATACTGAGCAGAGGAATCAGCACGAACCAGAGGAGACACAGGGGAACGATGGTAACGGGAAAAAGAGGTAAATTAAGAGGAATGGAATGTGATTCTTTCTTTTGAGGTCATTTCATTGATGATTTGTTGCCAATAAAGATATATTTTTCTATCATGTTATGAGCTTGGGAATATGATTCCCTGTTTTATAATTTTCTTTGGAAGAAATGGCAGCTTCTTTCTCAAAATTTGACCTATTCGTGGACTGATGGACTGTGTATTCGGAAATTGAAGCTGTTTCATTTCCTTCTACTCAATTACTCAATCCATTTACTGTAGTTATACCAGTTAGATCAACAAAAGATCATTGGAGCTTGGGCATAACATAGTTGTTGGTATTTTTTAAAGTTAGATGATAACATAGGTGTTGGTATTTCATAGTTACATAGTTGTTGGTATTTCATAGTTACATACTATGTTTTGTCTTTTGAAATATCAACAACTATGTAACTATGAAATACCAACACCTATGTTATCATCTGAACTTCAAACACCTAAAGTTTGTGCTTGACATTGAAATACCAACAACTATGTTATCATCTAAACTTCAAATACTAATAATTAAAGTTTGTGCGTTGCACTGTTTTGACAGTCCTAGTCACATTTTAGTTATTTCATTGCTGAAGAAAGGATTTGATGATTAAATGAAATTTGAATATGACGGGCAAGGCAATGTGCTTATCCTTGTTCTCTTCTAATATTTATATTGAGTTATGAATATGCCATTGTTGTCTTCCATTTACTTTGTGCGGTTCCTTACATACCTTGCTCCTGCCAGGGATGATTTCCTTTCTGTGGGGTTCAAATTGAAGTTATAATCGGTCTGGAAGGATACAAAACGAAAAGAAAACGGGAAAGTGGAAAACGGTAAGCCTAAACTTCCGTTCATTTGACTTGATAATATGATCTCTTGAGTTTTCTTTTTCCGTTTGATAAGCATTCAGGGAACTATACCATACGATGACCCGGGCACTCAATGCAGCCAAGAATCCAGTTTTAGTTATTTTAGCAACATCTATGCCAAGTTTTGAAAGTGGAACACTGACAGATTGCGTACTTAACATGTAGAAGTATCAGTTCCTACTTCCCATTTCTCCCCCTGAAAAATGTTCATGTTTCTGCTGTTCTTTTTCTAGATAGGTTGATACTGGAAGTGTACAGCTTTACAGGCCAGCTTTAACTACAAGACAATATAACATAAGAGTAGAAGACTAAAAGGATCCCCCTTCCTCCTCCTGTCTGTTTGAAGTCTCATACCGCGCTTAGACTGTGTTTTAACCGATAACGATTTAGCTCCAGTCTGATGTACCCTGGAGCTCACATTTGAGAGGGAAATAAATTGATATACTGTTGAATTTGTTAAGACTTCTGAGCAACTCAATGTCTGTGACAGTGTGTTGCAAGATACATTCCACCAAAAGGGGAAAGCATCTGCAAAAGATTTTCATTTTCTTGGACATACGGGCATTCCTAATTGATATGTAAACAGTGTCATGACCAATCTCATGATTTCTAAAGCATCTGCTATATATAATATATGCCTAAGTGCTAACCACTTCCTTTCCTGCAGACAGTTCTGGTTCTGGCCCTGGCTTTTCCATTAGTTTTTACCATAAAAACCTTGAGCGAGATTCTCAACCAGCGTGAAGACAATTCACTATGTGGGAGATTTATCTTTGGTGTGAGTGGTTGAAATAGTGAGGTCCCTGGCTTTCTGTTCTCCATGATCGTCTCTCGATCATGTCCACTTGTTTACATCGGATTTGTATCATAGTCCTGAGGAAGTAGTAATTGACACGCCTTTTAAAATGAGATAATGACATTTACCGAGTTCTTGTGGACTGTCGGCTCAATATTCTAAATGTACTATTCACCAAATCACAAATTCAAAAATTATTCATTTATTTACTTGGTCCATGATTTTGTTCCGACCATTGGTCTGTAATGTCTTGGCGAACAATTCTTACCAGTTGTAGGTAAGTGACTGTTCTTTTCTCCTTTTGTCCTGATCTTTTGTTGTGGTCTTTTTCATTTTTGCTTACCGGTGTCACTGTTTTAGTGTGACACAGCTCGGCTTAACATTATCAAACAGAATACGAATCCTGCTTTGGATGGCCGGCATTATCCCTTGTCCAAAGCAAAGAAACGTGTTCCTTTTGTTTTATCCCGTTAATAGAAAAGCAAAAAAAAAGTATTCCTTCCATTTTAATATTGATGAGTTGATTGTGTTCACATCTATGTGGTAATTGAGATTAAGTTCAAACCTTTTCTTGAATTTTGTTCAAAGTTCAAACCTTTTCTTCAATTTTGTTCAAAGTTCAAACCTTTTCTTGAATTTGGGTTGGACTCGAGTCATACAAGGTCTAAACTCAATATGGTCCGTTGCTATCTCCGCTTGATTTTGGGCAATTCAGTTTTTCATAATTGATGAATTCTAATAAGTTTTTCAAATTTAAGTCCAAGTTCGTATACCTATGCCCGATCTCGATTAAATCTAATGTAACACATAAATATTCAGCCGACTACCTCCTAAGAGTATGCTTCGTTTCCAGTTTGTATCCAAGTCATGGTTTTCTATGATTAATAACAAATCCTTCTTCAAATCCCTCTTGGATAAAGAATCTACCTACCTTAACCTCATTCTTGACAGCCGCCATGATAATCAGACTTTCTCTGCTGGCCTTCATACCTCAAACGAAGCCAAACAGATTTCGGGTCCGTTTGATGTTTTTGGTTATGCGAGCAGTTTCATAGGAGGGTCTTGTAATGGCTTGCTTTGTGTTCGCCAGGATCCCTGGAAATCCTGTCAGGATTTTCAGATATCGATGATCTCACTCTGGAACCCTTCAACCGAGCTTTTCCACACCTTACCTTCTATACCAACCAAGGGATTACCTGTGGGGAGCAATTTAATCAACTGTGCTATTGGGTATGATTCCTTGAAAGATGACTTCAAAGTTTTGGCTTTGCTTTGGCCTACTAAAAGGATCAACAAAAATTATCGTAAAGGTGGCAAAACTTCCTCTCGCAGGCCTAGTAATGACTCCTTCTATCCTGAAGTCTGGATTCAAGAACTACAGGGTGGTGAATGGAAACCAGTTGACGCACCTGCACACTGTAGTCAGATTTACCAAAAACGTTCAGCCGTTGTTTCTAATGGATGGCATTGGTTGATTAATGACAGAATCAGAGGGAAGTACGTTGATTCAATTGTTGCCCTCGATATGTTCTCTGAAAAGTTTGGCACTTTTGCAGTTCCTGAGGAGCTAACGAGTGTTAGTCTTGAAGGTGACAAGGAATTGGGTGTTCTGGGAGATCGCCTCTGCATAAGTTCCATCTGTATCTCTACCAAAAACTGTGTTGAGATATGGGTGATGAATGAGTATGGTATGGAGGATTCATGGATGAAACTCTTTTCTGTCGCACAAACGGTATTGAGAACGGAGGGTGTAGAAAGACTTGTCCCTTTGGCGTGTTCAAAGAATACTCACGATGTTCTCTTTGAACTGAACCGGAACAAGTTCTTTTGGTACTATCCACAGACTGAAAGGGCTGAAGATATTGAGATTATTGGTCTTCCTGATCAAGCACATCACGGTTATACTTCCTTCGTTTGTCATCAAACCAATGCGCCTGTGACTGGTAAATTTAATGCAATCTCAGTTCTTGGTGACAATCAGTAGGAGAAGAAGAAGAAGAACAGAACAAATAGAGCTTAGTCCATTGTTTATCTCTCCCTTCCAAGCCTGGCCCCAGAACCTGGTACATCATCGTACCAGAAGTTAGAAAACGATTCGTAAGGGTCTGTCAATAGGACAGGTTGTTGAAACAGAGGATAGCTCATAAAATGAGAGTGTGATTAGGAACAATTGATAATGATAATGACACTGCCTGAGGAAGCTACAAGAGCCACTGATGAATTTGTTTCACGTATTTCGAGGTGCGAATAGAAGAACAAAGGTTCGAGCTTTGCTCTCCAACTTCTTCGAGAACTCCAAACTTTCCTTCCAAAGTTCACAAACCTTCTCCTCCAAACGCTGAGAGAAAGAAACAACTCTTGTCTGCCAATTTCTATGCCATCAATCAACTCTAAAAGCAAGAATTGGATGAGGAGTATCAGAAAGGGCGAACAGATTTGGCAAAAAACCAGAAGTTTGGCGGCCTTATCTTATAAGAAACAAGGAATAGTTTCAAGATCAGGCACTGAGGCAGAATATATAGAGTACTAGTAGCAGATAAGACACAAATTGTAGCTAAAATCTTTGATGTAGGAGCTGCATATACCATTACATCGGAGACCAGTTCTTTACTGTAACAATTTACGCATTCTGTGATACAGTTTGTTGCATTGTTAGGTCAATATCTGAGTCTATAAATCCTGGGATGGAAAGGATTGTTGCAGTGTTCTCATAGAAATCGCATTGAAAACCTAATGACAAGTATTACTCATACGATCCAAAGAGTAACACGGGTGAATACCTTGAAACTAAGTAGGATAGGCTTTATTATGTGTCCTAAATCGTTCGTAAAAGGGTTAAAAATAAAAGAAATACGGAATACTTGATTTTAGTTTTATCTTGACTTCTGAAGCAGTTTTCGTGGTCAAAACGAGCTCTAATCTATTGGGATTTTCATGGAAAACATTCACCGACACGTGGTTAACGTCTTTCTACATTTTTCTTAATATGTAAGCACTCTTAATGAATCAGAAGATCCATACGCTTACGAATGATATGAGCAACTGCAGCAGACCTTAACCTTTATATATAACTTCCATATTGAGCTTTTCCATCACAAACCTGATATAGATCTGGTGTATAGTAGTCGAGATTTATTTTTCTCCCGAACTTTGACCCATTGATTTAGATCATTTATTAGGCTACTTTATTATCTGCTATATTAAATTACGTAACTTAACCAATAAATTATTGAAAATTAAAAAATACAATTAATAGTTGTTTAATATTACAAGAAAAAATATTATAAGAAAAGACAAAATTGTCCAACCTGTCTATTCTCAACGATCGAGAAAATTTTAAACTAAATATTTGTGCTCGAAGCCTTGCGGAACCATACAAAGGAACCCAACTTTTGGTAAAGAGCCTATCAAACTCCTGGCTGAGGGCTTCTTGCTCGTGGATATGGGAGCTACCTTTTCCTCCAATGGTTCAGAATTTAGTTTCGAACATGAACGATAGAACAATTTCAACCAACACTCGAGTGTCAGAGGAGAGGATTACCCTAATCGAATTTTGTCACAAATGTACGTCAAGACAAGAAGAATTTGATGTTCGTTGTTATCGATGGAGTTGCAGGAGGACTTCTTATCATCTGACCTGGAGACATAGGATTTGTTCTCACAAGAAACTTGTTGTCCAAGTTTACCTGGGATGTCTTGTTTTTGGCATAATTGCGGGGTAGTTGGAAGGCACGTAATAGCTGTGTACGAGAGGTTTCATATCATTTCAAGAATCTTGGAAGCTAAAATCATCAAAGATTTAACTACTATAGAATTCAATTACTTAGTGATGTTCTAACAAAAGAACAGTAGTACTCTTGGACACTCGATGCTTTGACAGATCCAAGTTGTTTTATTTTACTGAAGCCAACCTCATCCATGTAATCTCCATCTATTGATACTTTCTTACATATTATTTTATTACAATATGCCTCAATGTAATCTTTAGCATCTTTGGTAAGGGACACTTTTAGTTTAAGTGAGATCGCGCGTATAACTATTTCAACCAACACTCGAGTGTAAGAGGAGAGGATTACTCTAATCAAATTCTATCACAGATGTACGTCAAGACAAGAAGAATTTGATGTTCGTTGTTATCGATGGAGTTGTAGGAGGACTTCTTTTCATCTGACCTGGAGACATGAGTTTTGTTCGTGCAAGAAACTTGTTGTCCAAGTTTATCTGGGATGTGTTTTTTTTTGGAATCATTGTGGGGTAGTTGGATGGCACGTAATAGCTGTGTACGAGGGGTTTCATACTGCTCCAAAAATCTTGGAAGCTAAAATCATCAAAGATTTAACTATTACAGAATTCAATTACTTAGTGACGTTTTAACAAAAGAATAGTAGTACTCTTGGAAACTCGACGCTTTGACAGATCCAAGTTGTTTTATTTTACCGAAGCTAACCCCATGCATGTAATCTCCATCTATTGATACTTTCTTACATATTATTTTATTACAATATGCCTCTATGTAATCTTTAGCATCTTTGGTAAGGGGTTCTTCTGGCTTAAGTGAGATCGCGGGTAGAACTGTTTCAACCAACACTCGAGTGTCAGAGGAGAGGATTACCCTAATCAAATGCTGTCATAGATGTACATCAAGACAAGAAGAATTTGATGTTCGTTGTTATCAGTGGAGTTGTAGGAGGACTTCTTTCCATCTGACTTGGAGACATGGGTTTTGTTCGTGCAAGAAACCTGTTGTCCAAGTTTATCTAGGATGTAGTGTTTTTGGCATCATTGTGGGGTAGTTGGAAGGCACGTAATAGTTGTGTATGAGGGGTTTCATACTGTTTCAAGAATCTTGGAAGCTAAAATCATCAAAGATTTAACTATTACAGAATTCAATTACTTAGTGATGTTCTAACAAAAGAACAGTAGAACTTTTGGACACTCGATGCTTTGATAGATCCAACTTGTTTTATGTTACCGAAGCTAACCCTACGCATGTAATCTCCATCTATTGATACTTTCTTACATATTATTTTATTACAATATACCTCAATGTAATCTTTAGCATCTTTAGTAAGGGACTCTTCTGGCTTAAGTGAGATCGCGAGTAGAACTGTTTCAACCAACACTCGAGAGTTAGAGCAGAAGATTACCTTAATCGAATTCTGTCACAGATGTACGTCAAGACAAGAAGAATTTGATGTTTGTTGTTATCGGTGGAGTTGTAGGAGGACTTCTTTTCATCTGACCTAGAGACATGGGTTTTGCTCGTGCAAGAAACCTGTTGCCCAAGTTTATCTGGGATGTGTTGTTTTTGGCATCATCGTGGGGTAGTCGAAAGGCACGTAATAGCTGTGTACGAGGGGTTTCATAATGTTCCAAGAATCTTGGAAGCTAAAATCATCAAAGATTTAACTATTACAGAATTCAATTACTTAGTGACGTTCTAACAAAAGAACAATAGTACTCTTGGACACTCGATACTTTGACAGATCCAAGTTGTTTTATTTTACCGAAGCTAACCCCATGCATGTAATCTCCATCTATTGATACTTTCTTACATATTGTTTTGTTACAATATGCCTCAATGTAATCTTTAGCATCTTTGGTAAGGGACTCTTTTGGCTTAAGTGAGATCGCGGGTAGAAGTGTTTCAACCAACAGTCGAGTGTCAAAGGAGAGGATTATCCTAATCAAATTTTGTTACAAATGTATGTCAAGACTAGAAGAATTTGATGTTCATTGTTATCGGTGGAGTTGTAGGAGGACTTCTTTTATCTGACCTGGAGATGTGGGTTTTGTTCGTGCAAGAAACATATTGTCCAAGTTTATCTGGGATGTGCTGTTTTTTGGCATCATTGTGGGGTAGTTGAAAGGCACGTAATAGTTGTGTACGAGGGGTTTCATATTGTCCTAAGAATCTTGGAAGCTAAAATCATCAAAGATTTAACTATTACAGAATTCAATTACTTAGTGATGTTCTAACAAAAGAACAGTGGTACTCTTGAACACTCGATGCTTTGACAGATCCAAGTTGTTTTATTTTACCGATGCTAACCCTATGCATGTAATCTCCATCTATTGATACTTTCTTACATATTATTTTATTACAATATGCCTCAATGTAATCTTAGCATCTTTGTTAAGGGGTTTTTCTGGCTTAAGTGAGATCGCGGGTATAATTGTTTCAACCAACACTAAAGTGTCAAAGGAGAGGATTACCTTAATCGAATTCTGTCACAGATGTACATTTAGACAAGAATAATTTGATGTTCGTTGTTATCGGTGGATTTGTAGGAGGACTTCTTTTCATCTGACCTGGATACATGGGTTTTGTTCGTGCAAGAAACCTGTTGTCCTAGTTTATCTGGGATGTGTTGTTTTGGCATAATTGTGGGGTTGTTGGAAGGCACGTAATAGCTATGTACGAGGGGTTTCATACTGTTCCAAGAATCTTGGAAGCTAAAATCATCAAAGATTTAACTATTACAGAATTCAATTACTTAGTTACGTTTTAACAAAAGAATAGTAGTACTCTTGGACACTCGATGCTTTGACAGATCCAAGTTGTTTTATTTTACCAAAGCTAACCCCATGTGTGTAATCTCCATCTATTGATACTTTCTTACGTATTATTTTATTTCAATATGCCTTAATGTAATCTTTAGCATCTTTGGTAAGGGGCTCTTTTGGCATAAGTGAGACCGTAGGTAGAACTGTTTTAACCAACACTCGAGTGTCAGAGGAGAGAATTACCCTAATTGAATTTTTTCATAGATGTATGTCAAGACAAGAAGAATTTGATGTTCGTTGTTATCAGTGGAGTTGTAGGGGGACTTCTATTCATCTGACCTGGAGACATGGGTTTTGTTCGTGTAAGAAACTTGTTGTCCAAGTTTATCTGGGATGTGTTGTTTTTGGCATCATTGTGGGGTAGTTGAAAGGCACGTAATAGCTGTGTACGAGAGATTTCATATTGTTCCAATAATCATGGAAGCTAAAATCATCAAAAATTTAACTATTACATAATTCAATTAGTTAGTAATGTTCTAACAAAAGAACAATAGTACTTTTGGACACTCGATGTTTTGACATATCCAAGTTGTTTTATTTTACCAAAGCTAACCCCACGCATGTAATCTCCATCTATTGATACTTTCTTACGTATTTTTTTATTACAATATGCCTCAATGTAATCTTTGGCATCTTTGATAAGGGGCTCTTTTGGCTTAAATGAGATTGTGGGTATAACTGTTTTAACCAACACTCGAGTGTCAGAGGAGAGGATTACCCTAATCGAACTCTGTCACAGATGTACTTCAAGACAAGAATAATTTGATGTTCGTTGTTATCGGTGGCGTTGTAGGAGGACTTCTTTTCATCTGACCTGGAGACATGGGTCTTGTTTATGCAAGAAACCTGTTGTCCAAGTTTATTTGGGATATGTTGTTTTTGGCATCATTGTGGGGTTGTTGGAAGGCACGTAATACTTGTGTACTAGGGGTTTCATCTGTTCCAAGAATCTTGGAAGCTAAAATCATCAAAGGTTTAACTATCACAGAATTCAATTACTTAGTGATGTTCTAACAAAAGAACAGTAATACTCTTGGACACTCGATGCTTTGATAGATCCAAGTTTTATTTTACTGAAGCTAACCTTATGCATGTAATCTCCATCTATTGATACTTTCTTACATATTATTTTATTACAGTATGCCTCAATGTAATCATTAGCATCTTTGCTAAGGGGTTCTTCTGGCTTAAATGAGATCGTGGATAGAACTGTTTCAACTAGCACTCGAGTATCAGAGGAGAAGATTACCCTAATCAAATTCTGTCACAGATGTACGTCAAGACAAGAAGAATTTAGTGTTCATTGTTATCGATGGAGTTGTAGGAGGACTTCTTTTCATCTGACCTGGAGACATGGGCCTTGTTCGTGCAAGAAACCTATTATCCAAGCTTATCTGCGATGTGTTGTTTTTGGTATCATTGTGGGGTAGTTGAAAGGCACGTAATAGCTATGTAGGAGGGGTTTCATACTGTCCCAAGAATCTTGGAAGCTAAAATCATCAAAGATTTAACTATTACAGAATTCAATTACTTAGTAATGTTTTAACAAAAGAACAATAATACTCTTGAACACTCGATGCTTTGACAGATCCAAGTTGTTTTATTTTACTGAAGCTAACCTCATGCATGTAATCTCCATCTATTGATACTTTCTTACATATTATTTTATTACAACGTGCCTCAATGTAATCTTTAGCATCTTTAATAAGGGGCTCTTCTAGCTTAAGTGAGATCGCGGGTAGAACTGTTTAAACCAACACTCGAGTGTCAGAGGAGAAGATTACCCTAATCGAATTATGTCACAGATGTACGTCAAGACAAGAAGAATTTGATGTTCGTTGTTATCGGTGGAGTTGTAAGAGGACTTCTTTTCTTCTGACCTGGAGACATAGGTTTTGTTCGTGCAAGAAACCTGTTGTCCAAATTTATCTGGGATGTGTTGTTTTTGGCATCATTGTGAGGTGATTGAAAGGCACGTAATAGTTATGTACGAGGGGTTTCATACTGTCCCGAGAATCTTGAAAGCTAAAATCATTGAAGATTTAACTGTTACAAAATTTAATTACTTAGTGATGTTCTAATAAAAGAACTGTAGTACGCTTGGACACTCAATGCTTTGACAAATCCAAGTTGTTTTATTTTACCGATGCTAACCCCATGCATGTAATCTCCATCTATTGATACTTTCTTACTTATTATTTTATTACAATATGCCTCAATGTAATCTTTACCATCTTTGGTAAGAGGCTCTTTTGGTTTAAGTGAGGTCGCGGGTAGAACTGTTTCAACCAACACTCGAGTGTTAGAGGGGATGATTATCCTAATCGAATTCTATCATAGATGTACGTCAAGAGAAGGAGAATTTGATTTTCGTTGTTATTGGTGGAGTTGTAGGAGGACTTCTTTTTGTCTGACCTGGAGACATGGGTCTTGTTCGTGCAAGAAATCTGTTGTCCAAGTTTATCTGGGATGTGTTATTTTTGGCATCATTGTGGGGTTGTTGGAAGGCACATAATAGCTGTGTACAAGGGGTTTTGTCTGTTCCAAGAATCTTGGAGGCTAAAATCATCAAAGATTTAACTATTACAGAATTCAACTACTTAGTGATGTTCTAACGAAAGAACAGTAGTACTCTTGGACACTCGATGTTTTGACAGATCCAAGTTGTTTTATTTTACCGAAGCTAACCCCATGCATATAATCTCCATTTATTGATACTTTCTTACATGTTATTTTATTACAATATGCCTCAATGTAATCTTTAGCATCTTTAATAAGGGGCTCTTCTAGCTTAAGTGAAATTGCGGGTTCGAACCCTCCTCATGTATGCAGTTATTTAAAATTTAGGATCAGAGCTTTGCTTCCCACAAGAAACCTTCCCGGCTCGAGCGAGGCTTAGTATGGGTATGGATGACTTAAAGATGCCTTCCTATAATTGTAACTCTTTTAAGATACCTCGTAGGTAAAAAAAAACATCAAAGATGCTAGCGATTATGTCGAGGCATATTGTAATAAAATAATATGTAAGAAAGTATCAATAGATGGAGATTACATGCATGGGATTAGCTTCAGTAAAATAAAACAAATTGGATCTGTCAAAGCATCGAGTGTCCAAGAGTATTACTATTCTTTTGTTAGAACATGACTAAGTAATTGAATCCTGTAATAGTGAGTTATAATTTAAATATATATATTTATTACTAAAATTGAACGTGATGTTTAGATTGTCGGTCTTTTTTACCCTTTAATATGTGATTTATTTTCGTATTTGAAGATTTTTTTTCAGATTTTAATTTAGTGACCAATACATACTTATATTGTTTGTTGGAGTTTACTGGTTATTAATAGAATTTTTTAATGAAATAATATTTTTATAAATATATAATATTAACAAATACTAATATTTACATAAATGGCAAATCTCAATATATAAAGCTTCCTACTTTGTGAGAGTTGAAATAAGGTCATCAATTCTACGATATAGAATAACGTTTAAACTTTAAAGAAATATGTTTATAGGTAGGGATAGATTCACATTGAGGGCAAGTGACGGATTTACATTGGGGTAAGTGGGGGCACTTGCCCCACTGCCTTCAAAAAATTTCGTATAAAAAAATTATTATTTTAAGTTTTAATCTTTTAAAAATAAAAATTTACCCTATTAAAAATAAAATTATACTCCATTAGAATTTTGCCCTCACTTAAAGAAATTTCTGAATTCGTCCCTGTTTATAGGAAGAAGAAGTTATAATAAGATTAGAGCTCTTCTCACTGTCCTTCTTTAAATATACTCTAACTTTTACGAGTCTTTAAATAATAGAAGTCTTGACAACAATGATACACAATTTCTTTTAGAATTATTATTGTTATTATGTTACATCTAATCTTATTTTGAATTATATTGCACTTTTATTTATTCTTATAATTTTTACTTCTTATTTATTATCTATTAGTTATAGCGGTTTAGTACCGGTTGAATATTTAATTTTTAAATTTATCTTTTGAATGATTATTGTTTGGTTATGTTTTTAAAACATTGCTACGTATCATTATAAATTTTACTTAAAATAAAATTAATAGAATATCATACTGATGTTAATATAATTCTTAATTGATAATTCTTTAATTTTGTTAAAGATTTTAATAATTTTAACAAATCCTTTAAAAATTAGATTAGAAGTTAAACCGATAAGACAAGATTTAAGATTTAAAACTTTCAAATGGTATCAACCCGTTAAATGAAATTAAAGAATTTGAAGTATAATTGAAAGAGATTGTTCTCGTCAGTCGAAAAATTTGAAGTTTAATTGAAAAAAGGTTGATAAATTAAAATTATTTGATTTATTTTAATATATAAAAACTTATTAATTTGTAAAAATTAATCGATTAATTAATAAAATGATCAATTTTTTCTGAAAAGTGAAAAACTAAATAAAAAAGTTAGATCGTTCAAGATTTTTACGGTAAAAACGGATGAGTTGTTTTAATAATTGACTTTAATAGAAATTAAATCGTTTTAAATATATTTAAATAATAAAATATATGTATATCATCGTGTAATTAAAAAACAAAAAAAAAAAAGAAAGATACCTCCTTATCTACATGTTTACGTGTAAACGCCTCTTTTTATTACTTTTTTCAGAGTGTTTTGACTGATGGAAACGATTAATTGCGTGACAAGTTATCTCTGAAATTTGCATGAACTGATTTAAGCTTGTTGCATAGTAAAACAGAATCTCTTAAAATTTTATGGCGCTGGTGAGTTGGTAAGGGGCTCTTTTGACTTAAGTGAGATCACAAATTTGATCTGTCCTCATGTATGCAGTCGTTTAAAACTTAGAGCCAGAGCTTTGTCTCCCGTAAGGGACCTACTCGGCTCGAACGAGGATTAGTCTGATTGTGAATAACTTAAAGGTGTCTTTCTATAGTTGGAACCCTTATAGGATACCTCGTGGGCAACAAAAAAAAACAAAAACAAAATCTCTTAAAAGCTACATAATAATAATATTATTATTATTAAAAGAAGAAAATAAAAATCAGAAAACAAAATAACATAAATAAAATGAAACACTAGAAAAAGAAATTGAAACAGTCAAAAGTCGACTTGGATAATAATGAAATTAAGACAATAATATAACACCTAACAATTCGGACAAAAACAAAAAAACCCGTTGAAATTAAAACACCGAAAACAAGAAAATCCCAATGAACTCGTGCAAAGCAAAAGGCAAGCCGAAGCGTTAGAAGAAGATGCAAGCGTCCACACCTGATCGTCCCCCTTCTCCTCACCCGCAGTAGAATACCTTTTTGCTTTGTAGCTTTGAAGCTGCCCTGAACCTGACACGCGCACGCCAAAACACTAATCGTACACAGTCCTTGAAGAGCAATCCAGAACAATTTCTTGTTCTTTATTCACTCTGTGTTTTTTACTTTACCTTTTTTTGTTTTCTTCAATTTGTGCTTTGGAAATCGGAGAGGATTCTCTGGTGGGTGCCCCGGCGTAATCGCTGCTTGGGGCATCACCCAATGTCTATCGTCCAATCATCCGCCGTTGATCATAACGCCGAAGCTTTCTGTGGGCCTGCTAAGCGTAAGTTGGACGATTACGGTACTGATTATGATGACGCGGAGATAATCGCCGCCGTCAGGATGCGGAAGGAAGAGTCTTTCTCTGCCGCCGTCAGTCCGCCGTCTTCTTCGCGCTGCTGGAGCCTTGTTCAGAGCTCCCGCGTCTCCGATGCGAAATCGGCGGCGACGTGGTCGACCTCCAGCTCCAGGTCGGGGAGGAGGGTCCAATTCTTTATTAGGTTGCTTTCTGAGGGGAGGCACATTGTGGTGCATGCGAATAAGGATGATACAGTGAAGTCTGTTCACGAGAGGATTATGGCGATCACCGGAATTCCGGTTATCGAGCAGAGGTTGATTTACAGGGGGAGGCAGCTACAGTGGGAGCAGTCGCTAGCGGAGTGCGCGATACAAAACGACGCCGGTTTGCACCTTGTGGGTCGTATGAGGAGCACCAACCATCCTCAGACTTGTCAGTTAGTCGACGAAATGGTGTCGTTTATATGCGAGCTCTGTAAAACAAGGATGGTTCTCGGTGATTGCACGAAGCGGGTCAGGGACTTGATCGATGCGTTCTTTCAAATAGCTACAAAGGGCGAGAATGAGGAACCAAGAGGGCATCTTGAGGTCTTCATGGCGTCTGCTGCGCCGGCGGCTTTGGTGATGCTCTATGTTTCACCTATCAAAGGTAACAAGGAGTGTGCTGATGCTTCAATTAGGCATTTCTTGATTTCGTGTAAGGCTGCAATACGTAAAGAATTTTATGTGCAGTGTGGGCCTATAATGCTAGAGTTGTGTAAGTTGCTTAGAAAGGCTGGTGGTAATGAGGATTCTTTGTACTTGAGTTGTCGGAGGACTCTTGGGTTGTTGCTAGAGGATGTCGAGGGGACATTGTTGGACGATGTGGAGGAGTCGCCTGATTTGAGTCATTTGACTAAGGGTGGTGGTCGTGTTAGGGAGGATTTGAATGGATTGATTGCCATACCAGAAATTTTCCCGTTTGTTAGCGAGTTAGCCAGTAGTTTGACTGAGGATTTGGTCACGCCTGTAGAATCCAACATGAGCATAGGGCCCTCATCATGTAATGTTATTCAGTTTTCAGCATTCTTGCAACCGTTGCTTGCCATGATTATGAAGCAGCTAGCTTTTCGAGGTCCAATTTGTTTGCCATTGAAGTACAGTGTACTGAACTATCCACAATATGTTCATGAGATTGAGCAGCTTCATGATATATTTCTTCTTATGTTGACGGAAATGGATAGATGCCTACTTAACATGGAAGAGACATTGCTTTTGGGACAAAATGGAGAAACAAATACTCTTACAGGGTGTGATCAGTATCTTGCGATTTTAAAGGAATTGTATAGCATCACGAAACTTTATATGAGTGCTGAGGAAAAATTTTGGACAGTTTTGAGGCACAGAAAGCACTCACTGTGTGTGCTCATTGTTAGATTTGCAAGAAGGGCTGATGATCATCACTGGCTTCTACAGCATAAGGATGTCACTAACTTTGAGGCAAGGAGACATTTGTCCTTGATGATGTTTCCTGAGATGAAAGAAGATTATGAAGAACTTCATGAGATGCTCATCGACCGATCACAGTTGCTGTCAGAGTCATTTGAGTATATAATTCGTGCTGACCGTGAATCTCTACACAGTGGTCTATTTATGGAATTCAAAAATGAGGAAGCTACTGGTCCTGGGGTACTACGAGAGTGGTTTTTTTTGGTAGCGCAAGCTATTTTCAATCCAGAAAATGCCCTTTTCGTGTCATGCCCCAATGACCTTAGAAGATTTTATCCTAATCCTGGTAACTTTACGAGGCGATTATGATGATCATTTTTCTTGATTATACTTTAACTTTTTGTTGTCCTATTGGTTTAGAACATGCAGTATTCATGATATTAAATGTCTTAAAAATTCCTTTTGCTTTTAAAAGTATAATGTACTGGATTAGTTTAGGCATTAATTTGGTAAAATTAACTGCAGGCAGTGAAAATCATTTCTTATCTTTGAATTTTATACGTCAGATTAATTTATATGTCAGATTAAGTTAGATATGTCTCATTTGTTTTCATTTTTTGAAAGGAAGAGATATGGAAGTTGCTTTTGATGAATGGTTTTATTGGACCACAAAATTCAAAATGTGTCTGCAAGCTTGATTTAAAGTCTATTTTCCCTTACTTTCAGAACATTCAAAAAATGGATATGGTTAAGTACCTATTCCTACCTTCCAATTTCTGTACTTTATAGCTTAATTCCTCTGTTTTTCCCATAGACAATGATGAAGTTTTAGGAGTTGAACCTCCTTCATTCTTAGATACATGCTATATTTGTTTAACTTCATTTATGTATTACCAATATGAATCTTAGAAATTGAAAGCCATCTGCTGCCTTTTTAATCACGAGGACAGGGCTGTATCAATCTATCAACTCATTTGTCTGTTTTAGTTTTTACAAGTGGGCGATCTATTACGTTTGTTAGAAACTTCACAATCTCAATTGCAATGCTCCAAGTTATGGTTTTCCTTTTCCTCTTTTTGTATGTTGGCAATGTTATATTTAATTTTTTTCTTGTTTTTAAGTTATGCATGTTTCTATTACATTTGCAGCATCTAAGGTCGATCCTATGCACCTTGACTATTTTACCTTCTCTGGTCGAGTGGTTGCTTTAGCTTTGATGCACAGAGTACAATTAGGTATTGTCCTTGATCGTGTGTTTTTCTTGCAACTGGCTGGAAAAAATGTTTGTTTGGAAGACATAAAAGATGCAGATCCGTGCTTGTATAGTAGCTGCAAACAGATTTTGGGGATGGATGCAGAGTTTATAGATTCAGATGCTTTAGGACTGACATTTATTAGAGAAGTGGAGGAGTTAGGGTGCAGGAAAGTCGTGGAGCTTTGTCCCAATGGAAAAAACATTGTGGTGAATAACCATAACAGAGGGGAATATGTTAACCTTCTTATTCGGAATCGCTTTGTCACATCCATTTCTCAACAGGTATCTCATTTTACTCGAGGTTTTAGTGATATTCTTAGTGATCCAAAGCTCCAGGAACACTTTTTCCAAAGTTTAGAGCTTGAGGATCTTGATGGGATGCTACGTGGGAGTGATAATCTTATCAGTATTGATGATTGGAAGTCACATACCGAGTACAATGGCTATAAAGAATCTGATCCTCTGATATCCTGGTTCTGGGAGGTGCGCTCTTAAATTATCATGTTATCATTGTCTCTCAAGTGTACTTTTCCTTTTTCTACCATATTTCCGTATTTTGTCTTACATCTTACTTTGTATGATGGATGCCATAGAAGACAGGGTTTCATTATTAGGTATTTGCATATCAATATTAGGTGACCTATCCATGTATGTGTCTTCTCAAATAAATGTTGTTTGAAAGAATCCATTGTTGCCCACCAAAAACAGGATTATATTGATATTAGGTATTTCAATCATGTCTGAACATTTTTTATGAAATTTAAATCTTATTCTTATTCCTTATCTTTACCTTTCCTACTAGTTACAGCTTTAACTTGTGAAACATGCTGTCTTGACTTTTCATTATTTGTGAAAAAATTGTAAAGTGCTTTATGCTCATTTCATATTTGTTATTCTGTTGGGACAGATTCTCAAGACAATGTTTTATAGGAATTTAAGGTGTTCTGACCATGCCTTCAGGTTTGGATAGGCTTAGCTCTTTCAAGATTGCTTTTTGGTCTTGAGTTTGTATCCAATATTGGAATAAGCGTACATTCTAGTCATAAATGATTATGAGGCAATTCCTTTTTGGTGTCAATAGCCCTATGAGGAAATGATAGTTGAAAGATAGATGGTGAGTAGAGAGAACTTCAATAGGTGGTAGCTTTAGCATTTGAGAAACTTTTGCATGGAACTCATGAAGGATATGTGATGCCAAAGGGCTTAGAGTTTATAGAAGAAATAAAAGAGCAAATCGCTCAACCACAAGCTTCATTCCTAGTTCCCTACCTCCATTGCTTGTTTCCTCACTAAAATTCCGGCAACCAAAAACTTAAAATTCCATTCATCTCAAAACTGAAATTCCAGCAGCCAGATTTTATAAGTTTTGTTAATTCTAAGCACTAGTTTGATATTTCTTCTATTTGTCCTGCATCAATATGGTTAAAACTTTTCCGCAGGATTAAATTGGGAAGGCTAACTCCTCACTACTTCTTACATCCATGTTGTCTACCAACCATTCAAAGAGTTAAGTTGTCCTTGGAAAATCAACTCATTATGTTTCATGTTATAAGTGTAGGTAACCCTTTGAATTGTGGCTATTTGATGTTTTTGGTTGGAAAGTTGTAAATGCTCTTTGCTAACAGGATGATTTTAATACACCTCTTAAGCAAATTCTTTCAGTTACCTTGTAGTGGAGACTACGATATCTTGCTCCACATCCCCTTGATCAACAGTTATCACATGTGTTGGGGCTCCAAACTTTCCAATGTTTTCAGGAATCTGAAGTGAGAGTGCTCCACTTTAGCAATCTTGAAACTAAATTTTGTAGGCTCATAAATGACACAAGATTAAAGTTGATTATTTTTTTGATCAACACAAGTCAACCCATTATTTTGTTTCTGGTGAAAAATTAAACAGAAGAGCAAGTCTTAAAGGTTGCAATTAATAACTGACATATAGCTAAAGTGTGATGAAAAAAATTTGTTTCGCTTTGTACTAAATGGGGCTATATGTTATAAAAGAGTTTGTATGACTTTTATTAATTATTGGGCAAATGAGAATAGATGAAATTGCTGTAAGGCATTGTTTGAAGAAAATGGAATATTATCAGTCCTGGACATAAGATTTAACTACTATTTTCTTGTCTTTTGGGGAAAAGTGATTGCTGGCATCATGTTGTAGTTATATGTGAAGCTTTTTGATTCTTGTGAGACCCAAAAGTGCCATTTCATATGAATGTAAAATCCCTTGATTTGAACCGTGAACCTTAGGATCTGGGATGGGCAGAACCTACTGCCCCCCTCCCCTTCTTGAGTTAGTTGTGATTCATTTAGATGCATTTGTACGTAATAAGAGATGAAGTACATGGAAGCCTTCTAGGATAGGAACTGCATATCTAGTTCTTTAGAGGGTCCTTCTTAAGTATAGAATCTAGATATTATAACTTCATTGACTGTAAATTTAAATATCGACAAGTGCAGAAGGTGATTACCATGGTCGCGGTTGTCCCGTTGATGAGAATTTTGAGTAATCTGGTTATGTTTTTGTTCAGACATCAGAGTCGTTAAATTTTCTTTGTTGTGTAGTCAAAGTGCAATTGGAGGAATTGGGATTTGGGGGATGCTTCATTCTTCTATATGTGGGGTTCAGTTTGCTTTTAGGTTTTGAGCAACCCTTGCTTTGGGGTGACGCCAGCCCGTTACATTCTCTCTGTTCTTTGGCCAGGGCAAGTATAATCATGTGGAAAGAACAAATGGAATCTTTTGTTTTATTTAGCTCTTAGCCTCCTGGTTCCTCTCATAACTAAAATTGATTATGGCATTAATTATATGCTTATGTATGACAATCTGAACGCTTAACATCAACATTATTCTGGATGATCAGGACTCCAAATGGTTGGAGTTCTCTTTTCATTTTTCACCTTTTCCTTCCTGTTTTGTCTATTCTCATAAAGGTTGAGGCTTCTCCTGGACATTGAATAACCTTGTTACAGTCTTGATACCATAGCCAGACTGACGCTACTAAGTATCAAGAAGTTGTTGATTCTGCTAATGACTATGCATAAGGAGCCACACAATTGCTAAAAACCAAAACTTCAGTATGCGATTGTGTTTTGGCGAAGGCCCCATTGGGCAAAGGATTAGGTTGCCAGATTGATAGTGCTGTTAGTTATGTTCTTAGCGATAACAATCTGAAAGTCCTCCGTAAATTGTATCTCTAGAATTTAGACATGCATTTTGCCCTTCTTGTCTTTTTCAGTTTCTTTTCACAATTGAACAATGTTGTAAAGGTCCTGAAGGGGAATCACGAACCAGATTCAATATCAGCTGTAGAAAGCTCTTGTTCAAGTGGATGGTGACCTGGTTGGCAGTTTTTTGTTATGTATTAGTTCGTGTGTGGGAAGAACAAATTGGTAGAAATAGACCTTTTATGCAGTTGATATGGCATATATCTTCCTGCCAGACAGATAATGCAGGCATCTATACTATATAATTTTTTTCTTGACTATTCTGCAGATTGTTGCTGAAATGTCTGCCGAGCAGAGAAAGATTCTTCTGTTCTTTTGGACTTCAATAAAATATCTGCCGGTAGAAGGCTTCCGTGGTTTGGGAGGTCAGCTTTCCATTTACAGGACCTCTGAGCCACATGACCGTCTGCCTTCATCTCATACCTGCTTTTTCCGGCTGTGTTTCCCACCTTATCCTTCAATTGCTGTAATGCGAGATCGACTAAATTTCATCACCCAGGAACATATTGGCTGCAGCTTTGGCACTTGGTGAAACTGCAGCTGCGTTCAGTTTTGGGGATAGCTGGGGTTTATAACTGCACATACAAAAGATTTGTACTCAACTTGTACAGATAGGATCCTGTCCATCTTCTATTTTAAGGAGGTGCCAGATTGTGTCCATCTTTTATTTTAAGGAGGCACCATAGATATCTATGTTAGAGAAGAATGCGATGTTATTGCTGTTTTTGCAAACTGATTATATAGAGGTATAGTGTAAAATAATGGTGGATGGAGGAAGGGAAAGGAATCTCTCTGCTTCCATGGACATGCTTTACCAGTTACAACAACTGCTCTTCATGACATGTAATTACAGAGATTATGCAATGACATCGATATCTATACAAATACTATGATTGTCCTAAATCTTGCTCTCTCAGCTGTCTATAAATCTAAAGTTAAGTCAAAATTATGCTTTTCAGTGGATGTTCAGATTGCTGTCCTACCATTTGAATGTGCAGCCCATAGGTCTACTTTATATGGCATAATTGTGCATTCATCATGTGTCTAAGCTATCTTATAGAGAGAATTGTCTGGTTCTGTAAGAATTGGCTGATGCATACTCCTGTACTGGCTAATCCATATGCACTGTTCTTGTGTAAAATGTCAAGGTTACTTTGTTTAGACGACTCCAATATTTGGACCCCCAGGAACGTCAAGAGGTAGGTTCGAACCACCACTGCTGCTGTTCCTTGTGTTCCAAATGTTGTTTTATGCATTTGACACGGCTTGGCCTTTATCAAACTACTTGTACATCTGTTTTTATATGCCTTTTCCATTTCTGTATGTCATAAACCTTACCAAGTTCTTGAAACATCGGTCGACTATGTTAAATTATTGATCAATGTTCCTTATCCTTGAGCGTGGTAAGTGTGTGTTTGTGTGTGTACATGATCCTCATTGTCTGATTAACATCTTCTTCCAACATTCTTAAGAGAAAAGAGAGAAGATGGCAAATTTTGCATAAAGGATTGACGCATAGATTGAACCAAAACTCAATAACAGTAAATATTATTCCTTATCAAAGCACACCATCTCAAGCTCCAACCAACATTCTGTAACCCAACACCCCATGTACATAGCATAACAAATCTGCACCATTTCATAGGGAAATGTGGATTCAGGACAACCCAATTCCTGCTTTAATAATAATATCATAAATTTGATATAACCAAATTTTAGAACAAAAGAAGAAACAGAAAAGAACTTAGCCAACTTCAGTGCCTAAAAAGAGCCATCACAACAGCTACACATACAGGCCGATCGCTCATTCCTCATCAGTTTTCACTACTGTTGGTTCTGTGGTGGCTTCAGCTGCTTCTTTTGGTGCTTCAACAGCTGGTTTCTCATCGACGGTCTCTTCCACCTTTGCTGCAGGCACTTCCTCAACTACAGGATCAGCGGCAGGCTTCACTTCTGTTGATGGTTCTTCTACTGCAACTTCCACCTGAACTTCATCCGCTTTTTCTTCTTTTGGTTCAACGACCTCCTCCTTGGTTTCATCTACTACTGGATCTTCAGGTTTTTCGGTCACCGGAACATTCTCTTCCACGGCCTGGACCTCGGTGGCTGTTTCTTCATTTGTCAAGTCACCCTCTGTCTCAGCAGCTGGTGTGGTTTCGTCGGGAGTGACCTCCTCAGTCTTGGTGATCTCAGGGGTTTCAGTCTTTGTCAACACCGATGTTGCATCCTGAACCTGCATAAACCATGTAATTATTGTTTGAAACAAAAATATCCATAATCCAAATGAAAACAATCCTGATCCAGCAAGAACACTCTCCGATGACCATGGCAACGGATTTTGAAAAGGATCATAGAGAGGATTGCTGACTGAAAAATGTATAAGCTAGTAATCGCATGTATTGAGCTTTATGGTTTTGATCAATCATATAATCCTTAAGCTAAAGCTGGTTGCAACCACAAGTTGCAGTAGACTGAACTGGACCATGATATAGCTCCCCCATGATCGGAACTTCTCTGAATAGTAAGGATCACATAAACATAGTTTATAACAGCATACGGAAATCCAAAGATGATTTAAGGATTAATAAGAGAAGATCCATCATCGATTTGCAAAACCATAAAAGAAACCAAAATGATCATAACAAGTTGGAGTGACCAAAATACAGTGCAACTTAATTATGGTAATTAAGTACCTCAACACTGGCCATCTCGATGAAACTGGAAACTAAGCTAGAGGAGGTTGAAAGATAATATTATATGAGTTGGATTGGAGATTGAATGAAGTGAAGAGAAGATCAATGTGGGAGCTATTTATAGAGATGGAAGGATTGTCTAATGAATAAGGGAACCATCTACTTTAGTGTGAGAGCACTTTGAAGAATCTTTGCAATTTGACACCTCATGTTTCTCTGACTGCACTAGCTTTGTCTAGTTGTAAATGTGAATTTGATAAGGATTTTTCTAATGTGTATTGTTGTATCAATGGAATTGATTGATAAATTGGACAAAATAGATTAGAAATCTTATATGGTGGAGGCCATTTCACATGCAACATCATATCTTCGCTTTGAGTGGGTTTAACTGTGTCCTTGTGCAGTAGGGCAAGAAAGGTGACTGCCTTATCATGCCTTCATGTTCTAAGAAATATAAATATATTATTTCTTGATATTTTAAATTTATCAAAAAATAACAAAATGAGATTTCTTATATTAGCATTTACACATATTGTACTTTGATAGTACAAGACAATAGTATATAAAAAACCATAGCTTTTATTTCAATAGACTATTAAAATAAAAAAAATCATTAATGTTCCAATTACATGAAATCACTTTAATTTTTTATTTGCTTAATTATTTTTTTAATGCATTTGTATTGGAGTAATAGATTGATTATAGTACAATCACATGGTAGGCAATACACCTGAGATCCAATTAGTACAAATAATATTAGTCATTTGAGAATATCAAAGGGCATTGGATCTACGTAGGTTAACTCAATCTCTTGTATGTGTAGTGCTTTATTTAGTTCCACCAGGTAATTAGAACGAATATGAAAACAACCTCTCTACTATATAGAAATAAGATTGCGTACTATCAAATCTTTCCAAATTTTACGTTGTTGCGGGACTTCAGGTTGAGTATGATGAGGTTCTTGAACGAATGGAGATTGCTTTAAATGATGTTTGTCAACGAAATTTTTATTAAGTTGTTGTTATTCTTTTTTTATAATTTAAAATTTTGTTCTTTTACAAAAAATTTTAACAAAAGTTTTGCTTGTTGTGATCAAATAATTCAAATGTTTGATTAAATGTAAGGTTTTTTATGAAATAGAATGATTTATAATAGAATGAAATATAAATGAATGTAATATTAGAAAATTATTATTTAAGAGAGACGGAAGAGTTTATAAATCTCCTAAATTGGATATTTCTTTATTTTATTATTTAAAATAGAATAAGATGTAATAAGACGAACCCTAAGGTCTTATTCATACTAAACGAATCCTAAGGTTTTTGTTATCTCGCTATGGACACTCATCAGGCGATTAGACACCCAAATGGTGGAAAGGAATGGACAGCACTGAGCAAACAAATCTCTATAGGCCGGTGGGATAAAAGTGATTACCAACTAAGATCATCAGGACCGTAGAAACAAGGGATGGCCCACTGCCACCTGCTTGTAGTTAATTCACCAACTACGATCAGGGCCGTTGAAAGAAGGGAGTGACCCAATGATAATGATGATGATCCTGAAACAGGGATGATTGATTGCATTCTCTTTTCTACTTTTTTCCTTGATTAAGTTTAAGCCCACCGCCCTTTCTAAAGTTGGAGGCTCAAGTGAAGTGAACAGACATGCTTTCCAGGTAGCACGCTCGTGACGTTGGGGTCCACTCCCAGCCGTCTGATTTTGCCACGCCATCAGTCTGGTTTGTTTATGTCTCCACATATGTATGTCAGGAAAAGGATCTATGTCTGTATGGTGTCTTATTCTATCTCATAAATCTTAGCTATTTATTTATGTAGATTTCGTATTTATTTATATAGGACCCATACGAGACTCACACAAATAAATGACTAAAATTTATAATATAAAATAAAACATCATAAAATTAGACAGAAGATCTGAACTTATGTATATCTATACCCTACCTATCCCTTTGTTTTCTCACTTCGATTTGATGTAATGTACCAAAACCATCACATTTGGTTCTTTAGAGGTTGATGTCTTTCCTCAACTAATTGTATTTCCCAAATAATTTTTATTTTTTACTGATATAAATTATGGGTTTGATTTCTTATGAAACCTTACCTACTTATCAAATTTTTATATAAATTAATTGAATTATATATACAATTTAATTTTAAATTATCACTCACTTTAAATATATAATTAATAGATTATTATTAATTTAAAATTCACAGTATGCTTGTAAACAATTGTAAAATCATATCCATTGTCAATTGTTGATAAATATGTTTTTAACAAATAAATACAAGAGAGAGTGTTAAGAGGCAGTCATCCATGTGAGCCTCCAATGGATCATCTGAGTCCAAAAGATGTTAACATGTGGGAACATGTTCTCTTATCTATCATCATCATCATCATCAAGGAGTGTGATCTCTCAATTCTATGATCTGCTAATCATCATCAAAATATTAATATCCTAATTTTTTTCCATCAAATCAGGTATAGAGATGACCAAAAGCAGGGGGAGGTGCATGTCATCATCAGAGTTTTGCATGAAAGTTGATGTCTTCGCCTAACATAACTTTTCACATCAGGGACACATGGCTTGTTGAATAATACCAACATGTATGATTACTAACGGTAAATTACCTAGTCATCTCCAACAATGAATTCATTCACTTCATCAGTGTAAGTATGTTGTTAATAGCAATCAAACCTAACTTTATTCTTCTTTTAAGGTTTGGCATCCACATAAACCTTTTCCTTTTCTGTTAACATCTCCTTTTCCCTAACTTTTCCTTTGTCTCCTTACATGGTCCACCGCGAAAGCAGCAATTAAGGAGAGCAAGTTCTGGGAAAGCCATCAGTAGCCTCCCTCTCTGCCAAGCATCAGCTCAGAGTATCAGAAGCTTCCACTGTTACACTTTAAGCTGAATCTAATTTTTAACGTTATACCTAATAATCATGATCGGTCATGTTCTTTCACCTTATCATGAACATTAACTTTCACTTAGCAAAGTCACTATAGGAGGTGGAATCACCAGAGCAAAGGCAGTAAAATACATAAAGATTTTTTTTAAAAGCATCCTTAAACAACAAACTCTTGCCAACAACTTTACTACTGATCCCTTTAATCTATAATTATATGAAACTATCGATTGACTTCCTTGTCCAAAAATCACGATCTCATTGCCAACATTAGCATAGTATTCTAGAAAAGATCAAAGAGTCAACAGACTCAGCCATGAGGCACCTAAATGGTAAAGTTTTCCAGTGTTATAAAATGTTTCATATTAACTGGAATGCTACAAGGAAGAATCCGCCAATTCTTGAAAGGTTCCAATCTGGACCATCAAGAATGCTAGGTAAGAAGAATGTTGAGCCCTACTGGTGGTTTGACTCAAAAAGCGGACCGCAACTAGCAATGATCAACTCACAAACTGTTTAAGCACAGCTTCAGCACGTCTCTCAAACTTGGGAAGGGCCCATTCATGCTGAACTATGTCAAGACCATCCTTCTCAGCACCCAAGCTCTGGCCAAAACATAAGCAGTAAATTAGTATTGACGCTGCAAAAGATAAAATCTAGACAATACGCAAGAAAGGACGGGGATCAAGAAGCTATATGCTTCAAAGTTATTTCATCATAATATATATACACTTTTTTTTTTGTTGGTGGGGAAACAACCACAAATCTGCAGCATTAGGGAGGAGGGGTTAAGGCTCTCGCGGAACAAAACTGCCTTTTCAAACTTGCAAGTTCGTAGTAGACAAAACTTATAGGAAAGCAATGCTAGTTGAGAATTCTCCAAAATATTCACAAGTTTATAAAATCAAGTAGAAATCAGATCCAACTGAAAATAGGATAAGTTCCCCATCTAAAGATCATAAAGCACCTGCCCACTCTGCCATAGACCAATCTAAATCCAAGTTAAAAACGGGCATTGAGACAAAGTATGTGGAAAAAAATTGATGTTTAACCATTGGAAAGATTCTTGACACGAGGCACAGATGCTCTATTGATCACCTGATATGGGTTTATGTGCACATTGCTACGAAACCACAGAGTGTAAGTCATTCATGTCAAGACATTTAAATACCATAATAGGAAAAAGCTTGGCATAGTAACACCCAGAGTTATGTTCCTTTCCTTCCTTCTCAGCAAAAAATTGAGCTATATCAAAAGCTTCTGCAACAAAAACTGGAAGCTTTTTTTCTAAAAGTTAAAAAGCAACTGGCACTGTGAACATAATTGGGTCACATCGGACCCAAAAAAGTTGTGGAATACCAGCATAGAGCCAACATGATAGCTGGAACAGACCCGCAAAGAGACAGCTTTCTCATCATGGGTATTATTTTCCACAATATTCAAAGCCACAAGGCCATAGGCAAAGAATCTGCACCCGAATATCTAACATCAATTCCAGTGGTCACCTAGGAGTCCAGAAAAAAATAGATACATAGCTTCCAAGTGGGTCCTAGCCACACCACCCCATGAAAAGACCTGATGATACTTGGTCGGTATCCAATGGTTGCAAGCAGCATAAAAAAATAACACTGACATAATAACACTCCATTGATCACTATCATTCAATCTAAAGGAGCCTGACCCTACAATTAATAATTTCAACAAGTACAATTTCTATCCAAAAACCCCACAGATCATTCTACCTACAAGAACAATTTGTAAAATTCACTTGTTATTAACGTTCCACCACGAGACCCTGTTTTTTCAAGAAAAAGTAAAGTGAGTTCCTTCACCCGGACAAAATGCATCCAAACACTAGAAGTTCCTAAGAGACAAACTTTCATATCTAAACAAGTTAACCATAGTTGCAGTGGAAGAACATAAAATACCACACTTATGTAGAAAGTAATGATTTTGCTGCCTATGGGATCTACAGTAACAGAGCCCATCTCACTAGTAAACCAAATCATCAAAACGGACAAAAAACGAAGATTTGTAGGACATTATTTCCAGTATACTATCCCTACATGTTGCTATGTGATTAATAATCAAGAATTAGCTGTTTCAAAAACAAAACCTATCTGTGATCAAAACCTATCTGTGATCATGGCTAGTATGACAGCAAGATCTTAGTTCAAGGATATAATAACTTTCAGCCTGTTTCTTTCAAGATGGAAAACAGAAACCAACTATTAACACGCAGATTTACAACTTCAAGTGATGGTAAGACTTCAATTTAAGTATAGAGTAATAATAAAGATTGCAGAAGATAGGAGATATATCAGATATTTAATCAACAAATCACATTCAATGTGATGACTAGATGCTTACCGTAAGCATGGCTCAAGAAAAATAATCGCAAACTAACAGACAATGAAACATACAAAAACAAGCTCCAAATGCTAAAATAGAACCAATAAATTTTGTACCTTTGATGGATCAAAGCCAAATCCACTCATTTGCATCATACGTTGTGTATCATCAGTAGCTGCAGAAAGAACAACAAATCTTGTGATAGTAAATAGATGCATCAAGTTACCCAAATCTAAACTGAAGTCTTAACCTATAGTATCAACTACATAGCAAGGAAAGGAAACCAGCAGATCTGAGTCAAAATACATATCACAACTGTGGATTCGACAAATAACTAACCATTTTCTTCACCCAAGATGAGACTAAATAAGCCCCTTAGTCCAAACAAATTGAGGAAATACCTGGAGAAATAAAGCAATTGCAGATCATCAGATAAACAAGTGCGTGTCTAGTAATTTTATACAATTTAGAGTAATGTGCATTTATTAGTTTCCAGCTTAAGCAAGGTAGACAAGTACCATGATCGACTACTGACATAGCTGACGTCAACAGTGCTCAAGTCAATACCATTCTGCAACATTGATCTGAACCTCTGGGTCAGTGGAAAAGGTATCTTGGCTGCAACCAATAGAGTTGCAATATCAGTAAGTTCGGCATGCTAATCTAAAGTTAAACAAAATATGCACAAGAAAATTACAGATCAAATAACTAATGCAAAAGATCAATAATCTACAAATTCTAACACAATGTTAATGAACAAACCTGCAACAAATCCAGAGAAGAAAAAGTTGACCCATGCAAATGTAAGAGTCTGGCCAGCAAGGACAATACAAATCACCAAGTCAATTATGCTAGTATGAACAAAGATTCTACAGAACAATTGAAATCAACACATCTTCCAATACCTGGGGTATGATCATAGACAAGTTTTTCTTCATCATATCCATGGCCATATTTGGATCAGAAAACATTTGTGCTTGAGCATTTTGTGCCTGGCCCTTAGGAACAAATAAAAGTCCATTTTCCTACAAACAGCCAAAGAAGGCATTAGCATAGCAGTAATCCAACAAGTTCAGGGTAAAAAACTTAAGACAATATGGAACTCATAAAACTTCCAAGATGTGAAACCACAAAAAAAAAAGCATCTGATTGACAAGTCATAAGGACAAGAAACCCATAAATCTCCTCAAGCTCATGGGAGACCTGAGTATAAAGAAACTACTACACTCTTACAATGCCACCCCTCTGCAAACTATCAAGTATTTGTCAAGGAAAACTACTTAGCCATATTTTTAATAAGGAATACAGCTGTTTCAAACTTCTTTAGCCTAAATAGAGAAAAGAATAGTAACTTGTTCAGCAGTACTCTCTCCTCACACAAGAAATTAGCTTCATGTTGAATTACGATCTGAGATCCAGTCCTAGCTAATAATCACAACTAAGTTAACCAAGTTTGTGATTTCTGAAGTTTAAACCAACTCCCAAGCAAGTTCAACAAATCAAAAGGATCCCATTCTTAATTAATCCACACTAAAACTTCTAAATGGCATGAATTTTGTAAACTTTGACAATCACCCAAGTTCCAATTCAAAAATCCCAAAACTGAAATTACCAAAAAGACAAGAGAACAAAAGATAAAACCCTAAAGCAAACCTCGTTGCTAAAATAAAGCCTACGAGCATGAAACACCTTGGGAGGAATGAAATTAGCGCCCACACGCGAATTCCAAGCCCTATCGATCACTTGCCCGAATCAAACCAATTACGATCTGAGATCCAGTCCTAGTTAATAATCACTACTCAGTTAACCAGTTCTGTTGTTTTTGAAGTTTGAACCAACTCCCGAGCAAGTTCAACAAATCAAAAGGATCCCATTCTCAATTAATCCACACTAAAACTTCTAAATGGCATGAATTTTGCGAAATTTGACAATCACCCAAGTTCCAATTCACAAATCCCAGACCCGGAAATTACCAAAAAGACAAAAGAAAAAAATAGAAAACCCTAAAGCAAACCTCGTTGCTAAAATAAAGCCTGCGAGCACGAAACGCCTTGGGAGGAATGAAATTAGCGCCGGCGCGCAAATTCCGAGCCCTAACGATCACTTGCCTGAATCAAACCAATCAACGATTAATGAACCTCCGTCGTAAACATTAAAATTAGAAAAATAAAGACGAATTTGTACTAGGAGACACCATACCCTTCTTTGACGATCTTGGGATCGGGCACCTGGGAAGAGCGCATGAGCTTGGAGACAAAGTGACGGAGGATCCCGATGAGCACCATAACCACAGAGAGAGGTATAAGCACCCAATCTCTAATCGCCGTGTCTAGCACCAGATCTTCTGCCATTGCTTTTGCTTAGCTAAAACCTCTCCCTCTCTCTCTCTCAGAGTATCTGTTTACTCGTTATTCTCATCTCTCTATAGATACCCTTTTATGTTTGAAAACGCTCCGTTTTGACGTAAAAAATAGTCATTGCTTTTCATATTATGTTAACAACCCATACTATGTTTTTGTACTCTCTTTTTTTCCGTGCTAATTTTGTACTTTTTTTTCATTTTATTTATATCTGCGTCATTATTTTATATGTTACATCTGCATATAAATTTATCAAAAATAAAAATAACCTCTTTATATATAAGAATAAAACTGCCTACTATATAATCTCTTCAAATCTCTTTTTTCAGACTAAATGCAATGATAACGACAACGATAACAACTATGCTTTTGTAGTTCTTTATGGCCTGTTTGGTACACTGTAATAGAATGGCTATTCTTAATATATTCATAACTTATTCCTAAACCTATATTTGGTTAAAAAGAGAGCTAGGAATAACTAATATTGGGTAAAAGCTATTTTTCAAATTTGAAGAATAGCCAAACCTCACCCCAACCTATTTTTAACTGATCAATAAATAGCTAAATTTATCTTCTTATTATTATTATTATTATTATTATTATTACTATTATTATTATTGTTAT
>JANVCQ010000003.1:3719558-3736663 GCA_025531925.1 Erythroxylum plowmanianum | reverse complement strand
ATAATAATAACAAATAAATAATAAATAAATAAATAAATAACTAATAATAATGTTGTTGATGATGATAATAATAATAATAACAATAATAAAGTTTAATAATAATAATAATAATATTTAAATCTTTTTGTTAGTTATTCCTTTCCTATTCCAAGTCTATATTTTCAAACCAAACAATGGAATAAAAATTTTTTATCTATTCCACTCCTTAAACTCTATTCTATTCCTCATCTTTTCTATTCCAAAGAATAACTATTCTATTCCTTATCTATTCCATTCTGTGAACCAAACAGGCCATTAGAGTGCAATAGAAAACTTTATGACATGTCTCTATTAAATATGACATGAATAATTGTTAAAATTATAAAAAATTATAATCACTGATAAACTCGAATTTGGCCCGTTAAATTTGGGTCGGATCCTGAATACTTTATCTGGGTCATATGATGTACGGTGAACCTGTGAATAAGGGAATACTTGGAGATACCAATTTGGGTAAAGTAAAAGAAACCTGGCAGCTGAATACACATAATCATCCTTCAGGGGAAATACATAATATTTTACATTTCCACTACTGTCTCCAATCTATGATCATAAGGGTTAGACATTTCCCAAGTTAAAGGAGCAAAGAACCTAACGGCATAACTACAAAGGTATTCCCGCCATTGGCTTTCATTCTGATCATTAAAAAAAAACAAAGCAAATGATCATATCACCTAACCACGTTAATCAACAAAAACAGGGAGAACAAAAGAACAATAAAGGACCAAAAAGGAAGATTCTTCACTATCATCAGTTCTACCATCCTAAAAGCTACCAGATGGCTCGCATTCCATGCACCTGCAGAAAACACGAGACATTCATTCGTAATTTGAACAAGGAAGGTTAGGTGCACACATAAGATTTGTTGATGGCCAGTCTGACAATGTACAAAAACAATGAGAAAGTATTAGCTAACAAATGGATCAAAATGGATTTTGAGAGTTGTATATATATGTTCATATTTGTCTGGAAAAAAGAAAATGAAATCCATATTCAACATCAGCATGCCATTAGGAAGTTACATATAAATGAAAGGCCTACCATTTCACTGATGAAGTTCACACTGGATAACTGATATTGGAGGTTAGCAAAAAACCATGTTAAGATCAAGGACAACATGATCATGTTAAAGCTTGCATTTATCAACAAGCAAAAAGCTTTGGGATGCGTTCCTTAACATGGTAATCTGTACCCAAAAAACTCCCTACTCATGAGACTCGGTGCAATTGTCTTCAGACTAGTCAAGCCCAGAAATATGAACAGAAAATTGCTCGACTATTTTGAGTTGGAAAAACTCAAACATGATGCGAGGATGCTATAACAAGAGAAAAAGAAAAAGTGACAAACACACTCTGCCACCCGAGTTCATACACTATTTTAACACATCAGCATAAAGTTTTCAGAATACTGACCACTTAAGAATCAAACATCACGACCTCTTGAATAAATGATGGCGAGCTAACATTTCTTCAACACCCACAGCAGAAATGCTTTCACATCCAAACAGCTCCTGAAGCTTTGCATCACAGCGTATTGCCATTGGATTCAGAGGATCCTAAAGGAATACAAGCAGAATCTGAGAAAGTTAATTGCAAATTCACTTCCCTATATGTTGCTTCAAACTGACGAGTGCTAATCGTCTATTTAACCGGGATAGAGGATACAATTAAATTAAGTAACAATGAAAAATGTCCAAACAACAAAAGCCAGAGAAACAATAGGCAACAAGGGTCATCAAAATGTCGGCTCTAGTAGAAGAAACTGACAGTACATAGATAATAAGACAGAAAAAACAGAAAATTAAAGTTAAGGCCTGTTGACCATAAATTAATTTATAAAGAGGGCCACGGACTATTTAAATGATGGTTCAGGGAGCAATTTCTTTTGTCAGCTGAATGTGGAATGTCAAAAGGTCAAAATACCCATCACCCTATTAATCAGATTAAGAAATTGCTGGATCATGTGAAGTTATTTCTTAAATTCTTTCTTTATAAGTTGAGCTATAGTATTCATACACTATTTAAGTCACGTTGAAAATCCATGCAACAAATAGATAATAGAGTACTCGTACTTTGCTATAATTGAGGTAGTATTAGAATAAGGTATCTGTACCTGCAGTTTGCCCCTTCAATCCAAATGAAGTTTAATTTCTAAGACCTTTTAAAATATAAGTAGGCGTACCTTACTCCAAAAATCTGATTTAAGTTGGGTTAATAGGGTGTGGCTTTTGAGTATTCACACCCCTCATTCAGCTGAATTTTTTTTATAAAAAAAAGGGCCTTGAAGCATTATTTAGATGCTCAGTGGCCCTCTTAATGAAATAATTCAAGGTCAATGAACCCTAAACACAATTGCCCTAAAGAAAAAACAAATACAACAGCAGAGGGAAACCTAGAATCAGTTATCAGTCCAACAAAAGGCACCTGCAACATATATGCAGCCAAGATAAAGTGAAAACTGTTTGATGATAATGAAAGAGATTAATGATTAAACAAGCTACTAACCTCCAAATTATTAACTTTTATATACTCCCAAACACGTTTAGATGCATCCAATTGTGTCATCTCCCTTCCTCCAGTCCCCAAAAACTTGGCCAGTTGCTCAGATATTGTCACAAAAGATCCACCAGGTTCAGCCCTATCAGTTGTGGAATCCACATCCACCTTTGCTCTTTTAGCTTGGCCAGACTCTTCTGCACCGAATTTCATAGGAATTGCACTTATATCATGTCAAACAAGGTAGTAATGATTGCATAAAATTCCAGACTACATACTTGATGGTTCCAATGGCGTAATATGTTTAGCCAGTAGCTTGTTCATCTTAAACATATCCGTGCAGTCTGTCTCAAAGAGCACTCGTAAGGCTTCATCACAAATAATCTTCCTCTTATTGCTTGGATCTTGAAGGTTGTTTTTCCTTATGTATGCCCACAACTGCTTCACAATCTACATCAAGCAAAGTAAAGATCTTGCAAACATTAAGAATTTCTTCAGCTTCTGCATAAGGAATTAAATAGTAGAACTGCACTGCATAAGAGGAATTAATTATGCGATAAGGTACCTCTGTCCTTGGCAAGGCTGGCTCACCAACAATGGCCTGAAGTTCAGGTGAAACACCACAAACTTTGTTTAACCCCCCTGGGCCACCTCTTCGTTTAGCTCCAACTGGAGTACTGCAGCAATTTGTTCAAAGATACAATCAGATTCTATGCCAGCTAAGCGTAGCTTCAATATAGACTCGGGTCACTCTCAAGATCAAAATAAAAAAGAATGGATAGTTAATTGGAAAACATTAGACTCCAAACATTAAACATAAGAAAAATAAAGCTGCCAACAACAGGATAATTCAGTGGATAATACATTTAGCCTGAACAAATGCTGCTGGCAATTTTTCTTATGTAGTACATTAGCAAATTTGTACAAGTATAATTTGGTTGATTAATAGCATTCCAATCTGTAAAAGATCAAGTTCAAAAGTCGTCTTCTTTAATTATCTCAATGCTTATAAGGAAAATAGCAATGGACCAACAAGATTATATGCAAGGAAATAATGAGAAAGCAAAAAAGCAACAAATTTGAAAGCAAAGAGCATTAACAGCTGAGTAATAAATTGTTTATCCTTTTAATGTTAATAACTCGAATGCATTATCTAATAAGTATTATAAATTAAGTTCAATTATGATAAAAGCACTTAGTTGACGGCATCGATAGCATATTCACAAAAATAACGCAATATTGCTACGTGCTTATATACTGCTAAAACCGTAACTATATGAAGAAAAAGAAGGACGAGAAACGACAAACCCTAATTAAAAAAAAAACCCTAACTTTTCTATCAAAACACGGCTAAAGGAAAGAAAAAACATGAAACCAGAATCCTAAAGAAACCCTAAAACCAGCATCAAGTTACCTTTCTTTTGGAATTTCGGGAGGGGCAGTAGCGGCATTTTGAGAAAAGACCTCAGGTTTGACGACAGGCTGTGGTGGTGGTTGTTGAACCTGGTGCGGATGTGGCTGCGCCGGCGCCGGCTGCGTCTGTCGGAAGTTGAGGTCCTGAGGGAACACCTGAGGGTGGTGGTGGGGATGGAGGGCAAAATGGGGAGAAAATTGCTGAAATTGGGGATGGTGTTGGAGGGCGAAATGGTCCTTTTGAGTGAGATGGAACGCATGTGCATGTGGAAGCTGTGGCTGTAGAGGTGGTGGTGGATGGTGGGCAACGGCCGTAGCGGTAGTCGCCGGCGGCTGGTGTTGCCGGAGGAGGAGGTTGATCTGGTCGCGAATGAAACCCGTCTTGTGCGAGAGGTCTAACCCTAGCTTGGCTTCGAGTTGCTGAACGACGCCGTTGAAGGAGGTGACGACGTTAGGGTCCGATTGACGGAGCACTGTCTCTACACCTTTCGCTATTTCCTGGTCCGACACCATATTATCTCTCTCTCTCCCTGTCACATATATTTAACAGAAAAAACGGACACAAACGTCTCCTCTCTCTCTCTCTCTCTCTCTCTCTCTCTCTCGCTCTCGCTCTCCCTATTCACCTCTGTTGTCTCTCTCTTTCTCTCTCCTTCTTTCTTTTCTGTCTTTCTCTATCTATCTCTTTATAAATCTTAAAATGACCACAATGCCCCTCCACTTCCACTTCTTTCGAATTTAAACACTATATGGACAGTTATGCCCCTGTGAACACCGCATGTAGCATGTGGTGGTGAGGGTAGAATGGGACCTGAACTTTTTATCTCTCTGGTCATCCCTTTCCTTGGTGTCACTTTGGGACGGTGGAGTACAAATCTACCCCTGTTGACTAGCCCGGAGAAAAATCAAAGGTCAGGGGTGAAAAGGTAATTGAGGAGGTTGCAGGTGGGGAACAGACTATCTTTGTGGGTGCCTTTTCCGGCCTTTTTATAAAATTAACAGAAAGTGATAGCTCTTGGAAATGGATAAAGATGTTTCAAATTCTTTTTGTTTTCAAAAAAGCGGTTTCTTCTCGTTTTTACTATAATACCCCAATCAATCCGTCCTCGAAATGAGGAGGGTGAGGACAACTTGGTCATTGAGAGAGATGGGCAATGGATCGTTGGATGAAGATAAGTGGGGGTTGGTCAACAACATTTGGAATTGGTGGCACGAATTTCAAAACCTTGGTCCAACCTTGTCGCTTGAGCCACTGAGTTTGGTTTCATTCATTTTGGTCTTATTTTTTTTGAAGGAATTTAACTTTGGTCTTATTATAATTTAACTAATGCATTGGAGACAAATGGAAATTGACTGATGTTGATTAGGAAGAACTTCAAAGGATGTTCCAAAGTTGTTTGAAAGCTTGCAAGAATGTGATTAAAAGAGTTGAATCTTAGTACTTAGTGAAATGTTATGTAAACATTGTTTCAGACGATCTTATTCATTTAAGAAAGTGAAATGTTATATAAACATTGTTTCAGACGATCTTATTCATTTAATTTTTACTATTTCAGATTTTAAATCATTTTTTTATAAGTGATTTTTAATTTTATTTTATTTAAAATTTATTATAAAGTTTGATTGATTGAGCATGACATGGAGACTACTCTCCATCATTGATTCTACATGTCATGTTCTTTTAGGTAACTACATGACATGCTTGTCTTGCTTAACATGCAATCAAATATTAGGAATCTTTTTGTGTGCAAGCAATGTCTTATGGAACACACGAGACCCTTAGATTCACTTAATTTCAATCATGTAGCTATCTAATTTCAACAACACGTTCAAATTAACGTATAAGTGAGATTTGATAGAACAACGACGAAATTGAGTAAGTGGAACTTCTTGTACTTGTGCACTAACTAAAGTGAAAAACATATAAGAGAATATAAGAATTATGGTTCTGACAATGTATATAATAATTATAATTAATATTACTTAAATTTTACATGGTGTAGATTATTTATAAAAATTAAAAACTAATTTAAAGAATATTGACTATAATCATCATATATGTCATACGGGTGGCTAGCATTGCTAACAAATTAAGAGAGATCATATTGAGGTGATTTAGACATGTGCTAAGATGTCCTTAGGTACTCCGGTTCAGCACTATGAGAATATAACTATTATTGACTACAAGAGAAAAAAAAAGGGAGACTTTACAAAAACTGGAAATAAGTGATCAAGAAAGATATGTCAAAGTTGATCCTTACGAAAGTAATGGCTAGTAACAGAAAAATCTGGCGTTATTGAATAAGGGTAAAGAATACCCTTTAAATTAGGAGATGTTTATTTTATACTTACATCATGTATTTACCGCATAGGGAGTCTAATCTAGATGTCCTTTTCAGTCGGTGCTAGTTGTAAGGTTTAGACAAGATTTTCGGACCCATAACTTGATTTTTCATGACAAGTATGTGGAGGAAAGATCTCGCAAGACAGTTTAAAATTGTAAAATTGTCATATCCTCAGGGCCTCTAAGCAAAGACCCCTAGCTTATCTAGCAACATGAAGAGCTGGTCTTTGCAGCGTATCAGGTACTAACAGATCTAAACACCATCAGGTTATATCCTTTTGACTATATCAAATTGTTTATTTATTTGTGTATTGTTTTGGTAATTTTATTTACAAAACTAGTTAGTGTGTCAGTTTTATTCACCTATGCTTGTATATACATCATTCTTTTATTGTCACATCTATATATAATTTTACTAGAAACAGTCTCTTTACTATATACAGGTAACGTTGCATATTATCAAATCTCTCTATAAATAATTCAGTTTCAGGTGTGATGTGATCATTTATGTCATCAAATCATATAATAAAGAAGTAGAAGATTTGATCATGACTTTCGTAGATACACACACCCATCATTGAGTGGCGGGAGATATGGATCATAATTACTTAACCTAACATTATATCAAGTATCATCCTTAATCATTCCGTGGGTCCATTTTTCAACTTATATTTTCATATAGTAATGCCCACATAACATATCCATCATCATTATTGTTATAATACGTTGGCAATAACAAGCTAATTCACTTTTTAAAATTCTAAAAAAAATCTTTCTTACATTTTTGGTCATTTCTCTTAGTTTTCGGTCAAAAAATAACAACAAAACAGACATAATATGAATATCAAATATAAACTACTGGAATGTCATTAACATAATTATCCAAGTAAACTTTTAAAGACCAAAATAAATTAAATTTGACTTAAATTAATAATTAAAAATAAATATAATAAATTATTTATTTATGTAACATTTAATTATGCCGATTCAAGTTTAAGAATTGTATTGAAATGTGATATAGATAATATTTGATTAGTTCATATTTAATATCTATTTTACATATTTTTATCATTATTTTTATTTGCAATTTAAATGAAGGAAATTTTCTGAAAAAACTGAATACTAAAATGAGTTTTTATGAAAATTTTAAAGATTATGAAGTTTTTTCTAAGATTTTTTAAACTAAGGGAGAAGTCAATGTCTTTTGCACTAGAATATATAACATACCTTGTCTTGTACTAGAAATCTTTAAAAAACCTCTAGTCTTTAAATTTTTTTCAAAGACTCTTTTTAATTTTCATCTTTTTAGAAAAACTCTTTTTTTAGATTTTTGTTAAAAATAACGAAAAAACACATATATTATAAACATTATATGTGAACTAATCAAATGTTATTTATATAATGATTCATCCTAGCCCTTAAATTAGATCAACATTAATTAAATCTGATTTATACTAATATTTGTTATAGTTATCTTAAATTATTAATTTAAGTTGAATTTAATTAGTACAATTCGAGATTAAGGGCTGAATTGGGTTACTATATTAACAACATTTGATTAATCCACGTTTGATATTCGTATTGAGTTTATTTTATTGTTATTTTTAATCAAAATTTTAAAAGAAGTACATTTCTAAAAAAATAAAATTATATATTTTTTAAAGATTTCTTAAACTAGATGTTTGTGTTTTTTCCCCCTAAAATTATCAAATTCAAACTAAATGTTTGTACCTTGATTTTGACAAAAACCATTAACATTAAAAGGTTTATCTCATGATAAATAGGAACTTTTTTCCACATCTAAGTAGATAAAAAAGAAGAAACATTTGGTTTAGAATGTTGTCTTTGGATTAACAATCATAATAGGAAGTATGGCATAACTTACAAGTGAACATCAGTACATCAGAGATAGTTGTATTAAACTAGTACTGGAACTGTAAGTCCCTTATAGTAAGTGAAACTTGTTAGCGTTATTGGTCCAAAACTTTTATTACCCTATAACGTTAATAATGTTTATGTTTATTAAACTTTTATTACCCTATAACGTTAATAATGTTTATGTTTATTAACTCCCACAAATCCTCTTTAATACCATAATCTACTTTCATAACTTTAATATAATTTAATATTTCTTTATTTCATGGTTAACGTATAAAGCTCACCTCTCTCTATATATAAGTATGTATATAGCCCACTCATTTGCTTTTACCCTTGCTTCTTCTCACACTATCATGCTTGTTTTTCATTTTTCTCCATACAACACTCCCTCTCCCAAACAAACTTCTTTACACACAAATTATCTTGCCTTTTCATTTTGGGTTTTTTGTTTTTGTTAATTCACGGAGATAGTTCCCATTCTGCCATTTGGAGTGCACCGAAGATGGTGGAGGAGGCGTTAACCTTAGGTCAGATCCCGTTGTATTGTTGCACCGTAGAAGGAGAATTTTTGACTTAGGGCAGTAATTTTTACGACACCTTACATTCAAATAAGTCGTTCCAATTTAATTATTTATGTTATTTTCGCTAATAATCTAAGTTGGAAAATTATTACGTTGCTATTATTATTCGAATTATTGCCTTGCTATTGTATGTCGAAGGATTTTTGTTACATTGCTACTATGTCAGATATTTATTGCATTTTGATACTATTTGTTGACAATTATTTCGATTGTGTTGCTGCATATTTATTTCGAAATATTGTTATGTTCTTACTGTTGCTTGAGTATTTCATGTGAGACATCTCTGTTATCGGATTTAATATGTCATCTATGAATGAAACCAACATAAATTATGCCTTTACTGTTCCCCATATAGGTTCTTCTCCTACCACTGTAGCCTAGAGGATTATACTTGACCTAACTAGATTAGAGCCTCTTGATGGGAGAGATTTTAAACGATAGTTTAAGAAAATTATGTTTTTCTTTCAACAATACAAAATCAATTATATACTATTTCAAGAAATTCCTAGTGACAATACTGACCTTAAGATAACTAAGGCTAACTGTACTATTAGGGAAGTGTTGTTCAATCATATCATAAACTCATTATTTGATATCTATTGCAAGTACAAAACTGCCAAGAAAATTTGTAATGCTTTAGAAGTGAAATATGGGACAAATGATGTCAGTACTAAGAAATATGCAGTTATTAGGTGGTTAAAATTTACTGTTGTTAATGATAAGCCCATTATGGACCAATTACACGAGTATAAAAATTTAGTTGTTGAAATCCTTGCTGAGGGTATGAACATGTGTAAGTTGTTTCAAGCTAATGCCCTTATTGAGAAACTATCTGTCTCATGGAATGAGTATAAAAACCAGTTGAGACATAAGAAGAAAGACATGAAGCTTCAAGAGTTGATAGAACATATAAAGATTGAGGATGCCAATCGTATACAAGATAAGACCAAATCACTCACCCTTATCCCTACTGTTAAAGCTAATATGATAGAACATAGAAATGTAAATATCTTCAAGAAGAATAGTGGACAAAACAAGTCTTTCAACAACAACAAGCATAGCCATTTTAAGTGCAAAATGATTGATGTTGATTATTGGTGGTACCACAAGCTAGGCCATCCTGTTGTTTTTTGCCAAACTAGAATCAACCATGAGAAGAAAGATCAATGATAGAAACCACAATTGTTCGAGAAAGAAAAACAGAAAGGGTATCAATGGGGTAATCGGAAGAGTTTTGGTAAGCCTTAAGCTAATATGATTGAAGTTGGTGATGACAAGGAGATCATACACTACTATAGTGTTCGAAGTCAACCTTGTTAAAAATTTGGTCAAGTGGATCGTTGACATAGGAGCCGCACGCCACATCTGCACTAAATAGATCCTATTCAAGAAGTTAAATGATGCTCTTAATGGTGAATTCATATACATGGGCAACTTTAGTAGAGTTCCTATCCAAGGAGGTAGGAAGGTCACTCTCAAACTCGCTTCTGGAAAAGTGTTAGCATTAAAAAATGTTTTATTTGTTTATGATATTCGTAGAAACTTAATTTCTGATGCATTGCTTAAGAAGGCTGGTGTTAAACTTACCTTTGATTCTGATAAGCTAGTTCTTACTAAAAATGAGAACTTTTGTTAGTAAAGGGTTTTGTAATGGGGGCTTATTTGTACTTGACGTTGAAACGAATGTATTTACTTCTTTTGTTTATATTGTTGAGTCCCTAGACCTATGACACTTTAGACTTGGGCATGTGAATGTGAAGTCAATTAAGATGATGCAAAGTTTAAACTTATTGCCTAACCAAATTACTAATGAAATGGAAAAATATCAAATTTGTGTTGAGGCTAAACATTCTAAGAAACCTTTTAAGTCAATGACCGAGAGAGAGTCGCAATTGTTGCATTTGGTGCACATAAATTTGAGTGATATTAAGAATAATGTGAGTAAAGTAGGCGTAAGATATTTTATTACTTTTGTGGATTGTTATCAGTTTAATAAGGTTTATTTATTAAAAAATAAAGTGATGTGGACGAAATGTTTATGAAATACAAAGCTGAGGTTGAGAACCAATTGGAAAGGAAAATTAAGAGATTAAGGTCTGATTGAGGTAGTAAGTATAATATTGATTACCTTGTTGATTTTTGTGAAAAAAGTTGGTATTATTCATAAGCTTTCAGCCCTTATGCACCTGAACAAAATGGAACAATCTAGAGGAAAATCGAACACTTAAGGACTTGATGATTGCAACGTTGATTTCCTCATGATTACTTGATTTTATGTAGGGGAAGCTATTCTTTCAGCTTGTTATGTTCTAAATAGAGTCCCTCATAAGAAACTAGATTAAACCCCTTATGAAATTAGGAAAAGTTATCCACCTAACTTGCATTTTTTGAAAGCGTGAGGGTGTCTTGCTATGGTTGCTCTACCTGAACATAAGAGGAAAAAATTAAACCTCAAACCATTGATTCAATTTTTGTGGGATATGCCTATAACAGTGCTGCCTATAAATTTATGGTCAAAGAAGAGGAATCTAGCACTTATGGACCAATTATGAAATCAAGAAATGTAGTGTTCTTTAAGGATATATTTCTTACGAAAGTGAGCGTGCAAACTCCTAGAGAATCTATCCCTAGTTCTTCTATCAATGGCAACTTAGAAGAAGAGGAAATTATTAAACTAAGGAGAAGCAAAAGAGCTAGAGTACCCACCATTTATGGTTCTGACTTTATTACTTCTTTTGTAGTGAAAAAACTTAAGGAGATAGATGATGATTTTGTGATGACTTATATTATTGAGAAAGGTCCCAAAACTTAGGAGGAAGCAATGAGATCTATGGATGCTACCTTTTGGAAAGAAGTCATAAATAGTAAATTAGAGTCAATTATGTCTAATAAAATTTAGGTTCTAGTTGATCTACCCCGAGGGTATAAGCCTTTGAAGTGTAAGTGGATTTTCAAAATGAAATTGAGACCTAGAGGAACCATTAAGATGTTCAAGGTAAGACTTGTGATTAAAGGCTTTAAACAAAAGGAAGGATTAACATTTTTTGATACTTACTCTCCTGTTACTAAAATTGCAACTATAATGATGTTGTTTCCTATTGCCTCAGTATTTAAGCTTCATGTGCACCAAATGGATATTAAGACAACTTTCTTGAATGGTGATCTTGATGAGGAAATATATATGGTCCAACTAGAGGGGTTTAGAGTACCTGGTTAGGAACAAAAGGTATATAAGTTGGTTATATATAAGTTGGTTAAGTCTCTGTATGGACTTAAACAAGCTCCCAAATAGTGGCGTGATAAATTTGAAAGAGAGATTTTCAAACATGATTTCACCTCTTGTGATGCACATTTATGTGAAATCTGACATTAATGATTGTGTGATCATAACTATTTATGTGGATGATATGCTTATATTTTGTACTAGTTTATCTGTCATTAATACTACCAAGAATTTGCTAAAGTCTTCCTTTGGTATGAAAGACCTTGAACTTGTGGACTTTATTTTGGGAGTTAAACTTGATAGGACTAACTCTGATATTAGGTTGAATTAAACTCATTATGTTGAGAAAATTTGGTTACTATAATGTTGATCCAGTCAAAATTCCCTGTGATGCTAATGTTGCTTTAAAGAAAAATCTTAGTGATAGTGTAAACCAAGCTGAGTATGCTAAAATTCTTGGTTGTATGATGTTCTTAATAAACTATTCTCATTGCATACTTTATGAGTAGATTTAGTAAGTATACCCATAATCTTAGTCAAGAGCATTGGAATGCATTCATTCGTTTATCGAGATATTTGAAAGGTAACATACATTATAGATTATCTTTTGGTGGTCATCCTCTTGTATGAAGGGGTATTCTGATGCTAACTAGGTTACAGAGAGTGATGATAAACATTATACCAGCGGTTATGTTTTTACCTTAGCAAGAGTTGTAGTATCTTGGAAATCATCCAAGCAAACATGTATTGTGAGATCAATAATGAAGGCTGAATTTATGACTTTGGAGCTAGCAGAAAGGAAGGTTGAGTGGCTAAGGAATCTCTTAGCAAATATCCCGCTTGGAAAAAACAATTCCTTCTGTGTTCCTTCATTGTGATTCGCATCCTATTATTCATGTTGCCAAGAATAAGGCATATAATGGCAAAAGTAGACATATCAGATTGAGATATAAAATTGTCTGTACTTTAATTAAACATGGTGTAATTTCTTTAGACTATGTCAAGTCAGAGAAACTTAGCATATCCATTTGCAAAAGCTTTGAGTAAGAAACTAATTTCAGAGCATGCAAAAGGAATAGGGTTGAGCCCAATTGTGTAGTAACCTCGTGATGGACACCTATCTAGAGAAACCAATTTTAATAGGTCAAACGAAGTTATGTAGTGACTACTTACCCGTATTTTGTTTGTGAATAATACTAAGATATATTCAGTTGTTGAATTGTGTTGCTAGCATGACTTTACTACGCTTGATGAGGTTAGATTGTTTAATCCTTAATGAGTTCTATAGCTCAAGTTTAGGTCGTGTGAACAGTACACACTTGATGGACTCACCAACGTGATTGTAGGGGGTTAGCCATCCTCTTATGAGAGTATTTGAGCTATCTCTATAGAGCGATCATGAGACCAAGACATTTTGGGATTGTTATTTTTCTAGCATGTTCTGTCTCCAATTTTCTTGGACATTAGGTTCAAGACTCAGTTCACCTGGTTATTCACGTATTTTTTCTCTTAAATTGTTATAGTTTGTTTCTTAACTTTTGGATTAAGTAAGAGATTGTTAGTATTATTGGTCCAAAACTTTTATTACCCTGTAAGGTTAATAAAATTTATGTTTATTAACTCCCACAAATCCGCTTTAATACCATAATGTACGTTCATAACTTTAATACACTTTAATATTTCTTTATGTCATATTTAATGTATAAAGCTCTCCTCTCTCTCCCTCTCTCTCCATATATGGCCAATGCATTTGCTTTTTCCCCCACTTCTTCTCACAATATCATGCTTGTTTTTCATTTTTCTCCATACAATGCTCCTTCCCACATACATAGTTCTTTACACACAAATTCTCTTACCTTTTCATTTTGTTTTTTTTTTGTTCTTGTTAATTTACGAAGATAATTCCTATCATGTCCTTTAGAGTGCACCAAAGCTGGTAGAGGAGATATCAACCTTGGAGTCAGATCTCATTATCTTGCTATACCGTAGAGGGAGAATTTTCAACTCAAGACATTAATTTTTCACAACAATTTGCATTTAGATAAGCCATTTTAATTTAATTATTTCTACTATTTTCGCTAACAAAATTGATTGATTTTGCTAGATGGTTGAACTTGAATCTTAAGCAACTTTTTTCAATGTCTCAATCACATTATCCACAAGAAAAGGGTCAATGGCATCTGTCTACCATCCAACCAAACCTACTTTGTCTCCTCGATCTTTCGTGGGTGAGTAGTCTATGTTTGGACATATATGCATTAAATAGGAAATGTCATCTTCATCGAATCATGACCTTCGTGAGTTGTGTTACTGAAGCAGTGACCCTCACGGTCTACCCAACTCTGTCTCTCTCTTGTTTTTCGTCGCTGGAAGATACAGAATTTCGGATCACCACATGACCGTTTCTGCTTTCTTTGTTTGATAATCAAACATTCTCACGCAAACCCATCCCTTTCTGTTATTTCTTTTTCTTACTGTCTTTTCTTGTTTGAAGGGTTATCTTTCGTGGGTTTTCTCAAAACTTTGTCTTCTGTTCATCTTTATAAGATTCTTTGACCTTTGTCATCTTGTTTTAAGTACAATTTAAGCTTGTCTTTCTTTCCTTTCGTTTTGTTTTCTCTTTTGCGTTGTTTCTTTTCTTGGGTCATTCATGTTCCTGTGTTCCACATGACACTCTTGTGTTCTGAAAGTGGGATATAATATAACTTTTGTGCCATTTTTTGAGTTGTTACTCCCTGGTTGATGGGCTTTTGAAGAACTTGATTCTTGGTGTGGATACAAACTACCAAGAAGGATGGGTCTTGAGGACGAAAAGAAAGAGGCAGTTGAACAGGGAGTGCAAGGTGATGAACCTGAAACTGGCGTGGTTACCAGACAAGTGAGTGAGAGTTCTATTTATGCAACCGAGGAAGAGGAGGACGATGAAGAAAGAAAGATCAACGTGGGTCCTCAGTATTCACTCAAGGAACAACTTGAAAAAGACAAGGTTTTATTAACGAGTTTGCTTCGTTTCCATCTTCTTTCCATCTTCATTATAGTTTCTCACAAATTCCCCAAATCAGTATTAACTCATCTGCAATCGTCGTTTGAATACTGTATGCTTCTGGGAATGTAGGATGATGAGAGCTTGAGGAGGTGGAAGGAACAGCTTCTTGGGAGTGTGGATTTCGAGGGTGTTAACGGTATATCGTTAATCTGCTTTAACTTTTTGGCTTGTAATGTTTGTTTGCTTGCAAAGAAGATGGAGGATACTCAAGCAGAAGTTTTTTGTAATGGCATGACTGGTTCTTCTTCTTCTTCCTTAAGATTTTCTGATGTTTTATTTAATGGTTTCTGATTTTGCAGAAACTCTAGACCCTGAAGTTAAGATTCTGAGCCTTGCCATCAAGTCTCAAGGTAGACCAGATATTGTTCTTTCAGTCCCGGAATCTGGAAATCCTAAGGGCAATTGGTTTACCCTGAAAGAAGGTAGCCGGTATAACCTGGAATTTACTTTCCAGGTCAAGAACAACATCGTATCAGGACTCAAATACACTAACACAGTTTGGAAAACTGGCGTCAAAGGTAATGATATCTCACTCTCCATCTGCAACTTGTTTCTTTTTTCCCCCCCGTATTCTGGGAATGAATTTATTTATTTCGTGGAACAGTGGATTCCACAAAGGAGATGCTTGGAACTTTTGGTCCTCAGGCAGAACCGTACGTACATCTTTTGCCTGAGGAAACAACTCCATCTGGTATATTTGCCAAAGGATCATATTCAGCTAAAAGTAAGGTAAGTTCTAACAGCTTTCTGTCTCTTAAGAATCACAGCATCTGGCAAAAATCATGACATATCTTCTACTGATATAATTTTCTACTACAGTTTGTTGATGATGATGACAAGTCCTACTTGGAGATCAACTATACCTTCGACATCCGTAAAGAATGGCAGCCAATTTAAAACACAGATGCTATGCTTTTGACGTTAAGCTTCTTTGTATTGTTCTTATTTATAAAATCAGGTCCGAGAGTGATCACCCAAAACAATGAAGAGAGGGTTTGGAGGGAGGAGCAGTATACGAAATGAATCTGCAAATATGAATACTAAATGCTTGAGAGTGTATGTTCTTGTGTTCATTAAAGCTTCTTCCCATTTTTTGAGGGAATTCTGAAAAAGGGAACTAAAAATTAAAGCAATGGCTTTAAGGGGTTTGCTTCGTCATTGCATTCTTCTTGTGTTTTTAACCATCTACACTCTTCTCGTCTCTTCTCTTCTCTTCTCTTCTCTTGGTTGTTCAACCATCATTCCGATCTACAGTAACTCGTAGCTTAGTCAAACGACCTTTAAATTAACCGGATGTCGTATCAAACTTAAGTTTGTCCAAACTCCGAGCTGCTTCAACCTTACGCTCTTTTAATTTTAATTTTTAAAAATAAATTTAAGAACAAAACTGTGTTTTTCTATTATTAAAAAACCAAATTAGTGCGATTAGTTGAAACATGAAAACTTTGAATTGGTTAAGTTTATAGACTAATATTTGACTTTTTAGTTTAATTTACTTTAATAACTTTTTTTGATAAAAATAATTAGCTTATTAACTAATCGGTCGATATTGTAAAATAATTAATTTTATAAATTAAAATAAATCAATTATTTTTATTTAATGATTTCTTTTTAATTAAGGAGTTGTTTGTTTTTGTTTTTTTTGCGTTTTTTGTTTTTGTAAAAAGAAAAACAGGAAAGGAAACGTGTTTGGCTTACTTTGTTGCGATTTTTTTTTTCTGAAAATAAAAAAATCACAACAGCTTTATAGAAACAAAAAAATATCGTTTCTTTGAATTTTGACAACATGTTTTCTTCGACAGAAAACCAATATATCCCTACTTTCTATCTCGAAGATAATAATAATAATAATAATAAGTAAAAATTTATAATAATAATAATAATAATAATAATAATAATAATAATAAGATAATTAATTTGGTATAATAAATTTAATAATAAAAATAATAATATTAATATTATTAAAAATAGTAAGTAGAAAATTTATAACAATAATTAATAATAATCTTATTATCAACGATAAATAATAATAATAATAATAATAATAATAATAATAAAATTGATAATAATAAGAATAACTTATTAA
>JANVCQ010000003.1:3697027-3719458 GCA_025531925.1 Erythroxylum plowmanianum | reverse complement strand
TAATAATAATAATAATAATAATAATAATAATAATAATAATAATAATAATAATAAGTTTATTAAAAATCTCAATCAAACAGTTTTTTATTTTCAGTTTTTATATTACAAATCTCAACCAAACAGGTTTTCAATTTTTTTAGGAAAAAAACAGAAACCAAAAATAGAAAACAGAAACAAAAAACAACAACAAAAAAATAAAAGTGAAACCAAACGGCCCCTGAATTTTTAATTAATTTCAAATTTTTTAAATTTATTCAATCTTTAACTTATTTTATGACAGTCTAATACCAATTGAACCTTTTATCTTACCGATTTAATATATTTCAGTTTGATTTTTAAAATATTGATTGGTTAGAATGATGATGAGTTAGATTGAATTTAATTTAAAATTTGTATTCTATGTCTCATATTTGGTTAAAATTCAATCAAATTCGAGTGAGTCGACCTTATTACATTCAAGCCAATTAAAGTAATGTAGTCGAAGTGGTAGAGTGGATGAGTATGAAGCCAAAAGATCTTGTATTCAATTCTCTAGATCGACTCTGTCATACAAAGTTTGTCTAATGGCGAATACTCAGTTGACGTAATTTGCAGGTTATTGCGTCGATCCAAAGGTTTATTCGATGCGCATTCAGAGAGTACGATTGCGGATTCCTCCTTTTCAAAAAAAATCTAACTACCGCTTAACATAAAGTATACACGAACTCAATATGATTCTTAAAACACAAAAATATGACCTATAAATATTAAAAGTTGAATAAATTAATAAATTTTGTAATTTAAAATTGTTATTTAAATTAATAAATATTCTATAGTTCTAATATTAATCATTTATAGTGAATTTATTATACAATAAACCTCACAAATTAATATTAGATAAATAAATAATAAATAATACAATAATTTTTATGGATTCAACGTTATTTAATAGATTAAATTAATTTTGATTAATTAATTAATTCATCTTCTAATCAATATATTTTGTATGATTTTAACATTATTAATTTATAAAAATTATTATAAGTGTTAATAATACTTATAATTAATAAGTATTGTAATAATTTATAAAAATTTATTATAAATATTAAGATTGTAAAGCTTAGCCCATCTCAGAGGAAGATTTTTTAGCCCTAAATCACAAAATCATTAGCAATTTAATGATCAATAAAGAACATAGAAAACTCTTTATAAGTTATTTAAATTAAAATTATATGAATTTGGATTATTAGTTTATGGTATTGTATAATTAATTAATTCTTATATGAAATTGAAAATCTGTGTAATATATTTAAAAATAATAATTATAATTTCTCATATTTTAAATTAATATATTTATTTTAATATATAAAATGAAATTATATTATCTTAAATATAATATCAATAGATTGATTTGCATTTATGAAAATAGGAAAGAGAAAAAGTTAATTTTGTAATTTGGACCCGTAGACCGGATGTGATTATTGGGTCAGCCCAATACATTTGTAAGTGGCATGTCTCGAGTCTTCCAACTCACTCAATTTTCTTCCGAGTCGCGACCCGTTCCAGTTTGCTGTGCCGTTACCTCACCTGAAGTGGCTCAGGTCTACGTCTGCCACCTTCAACTATGTTCATCTTCCTGTAAGTTGAGGTTTTGATGATTCAAATTGCAGTTGGCGATTGATTGATTAGGGTTTACAGGATGCTCATCTCTTTGAGGTGCTCATATCGGGTTCTTTGTTTACATGGAAAAGATGTATTGGTACTAATACTGTTGTGAGGAAAAGGTTGGATTGAGCTGTGGCCACTAGTGATTTCCTCAATCTTTTGCCAGACTGTCTCTACCTTGCAACTATCACTACTGTTTCGGATCATATGCCCCTTATTGAGAAACAATTTCATGCATGGAGTAGGAAGAGGTTTAGGTTTGAGAATTCATGGCTCCTTGAATATGATATTATGAATGTTGTGAAGGAAGCGTGGAGGGAGCTAGGTTTACGTTGTACAATGGATAAAACGAAATCTTGTTGTGTGGCATTGGAAGAATGGGATGGTAGACTTAATCATGATTTAATTAAAAAGAAAAAGGAAGTGGGAGCTGAATTGAAATTACTTTTGGGCAGTAGTATCCATGATGATAATATCGAAGTAGGGAGATTGAAGGCTGAATATATATAATCGATTACTTGAGCAAGAAGAAATTCGATGGAGGTAGTGAGTGAAGGCATTTTGGTTAAAGAATGGGGGCAGGAATTCTAAATTTTTCCATTCCCAAGTTAATGTGAGAAGGAAAAATAATCAAATCAAAGCCTTGAGGGATAGTTTGAACATCCTGGTGTCGAGTCAGAAAGGAATGCAGGATATAGTGGGGAGATATTTTTTAGATTTGTTTAGTGGAGGAGAGGCAGATTATAGTGATAAGTCAAATTATTCTTACGTGATTTTGGGTTAAATTGGAATTAATTTGACTTATCTCTATATGAATTTGAAGCTTTATTTGGTTAGTTTTCACACATTTCAACTTTGTTGCTTGATAGGTACAAATGGATAGATTTTGGAGGTGAAAGGCATAACTTTTATTGTGGATATCGAATTAAGGTCATTCAAGGACATTTTCAAAGAAGACTCCGAGTTCTACAACTTCCGAGAAGACTCCGATGAGAGATTCTGCCAACTGAAGGGTCAAAGGTGCAAAATATATGAATTGGGGCATGTCTATTTGACGGACATTGCCTGGCAAAATGCACTCCCAAACCTGAGAAAGTTCGTTTAACGGACATCAATTGGCCAATTCCACTTCCAGACCCAAGAAGGTTCATTTAATGGACATCATATCAATTTAACAGACATTGGCGACTCAAACACGATCTGTTTTCCCCCGTTTAGTAAAAACTAGGTTTCTTTGAATCCAAGACACTATATATACTCATTTTGAAGACCTAATTAAGGGGGCTAGACACTGAAAACGAGGTTACCACTTAAGGAGGCGCAAAATAAGAGGAAGATGGGGAATTTTGGGGATTGCATCAAGGATTGGAAGCAACCTTGTCTTGTGTCCTTGCTACTTTCTCTCTTTACTCTTTCTTGAATGTTGAGCATCTTTATATGTATGGTTTTTGTTATCATGTTCTGGAACTAAACCTCATTTAGGGTGAGGGATGTAGCCTATTTGAAGGATTGATTTCTATTTTATAGATTGATTGGTATTGAATGAAAGTTTTTGGATTATGTTTATCTCTCTTGCATTTCACTGCTGTTTCTATGCTTGATCTCCACAGAAGCAATCTTAGGAATCATATGATGAACTGAGAGGTGAAGTATGGTTTGTGCATTAGGAAGATAGACACATTAGACTTAGAGATAGAGATATCCTAAGCTAGTGTGATAACCTATGGTTGCTTGTTCTTTTTGGATTTAACTGGTTAGGTTGCACATTGAGAGATGGTAATCAACTAGTTAAATACTCTTATATGCCTTGAGAGAGGATGTGAGCAAAGTTGGCAATTGTTATCATAACTTAGCATTCAATCAATTTCTTAGTGTATTAATCAATCTTTTGAGTTAGTGAAACCCAAGCCCTAATTTCAAATCATTAATTTATCCCTCTTTGTTACTTTTCCAGTTTTTTTAGAATTTATTGTTTACCCAAATCCACTCACCCTTTAAGTTATTGTCAAATTCAATTAAGTAATTATGATTAATTCGGTGGTGAGTGTTTTAGTCTTTGTGTAAGACGACCTTGGAATACTCAATTTGTAGGTACTAGGAATGATTCTGTACACTTGCAGATTATGTCGACCATATAGCTGGGTCAAAAGCACTGTCCAAAGTCGTGTTACCCAAGAAGACAATGAGTTGTTTCTAGCTCCATTCTCGAAGGAGGAGTTCAGAGCTGCAATTTTTCTTGTGCACCCTGATAAATTTCTTGATTTGGACATATTAAATCCAGCCTTTTATCAAAAGTTTTGGGGGGCGATAGGAGATGACATTGTCAAAGACTATAATACATGGCTTATGTCAGGTGCCTTTCCTGCTATGTTGACTGATACCTTAGTTGTTTTAATTCCAAAAATTGCTAATTCTAAGCATGTGAAAGATTCTAAGACCTATTGCTAATTCACTGGTTGTCATGGGAACGAATGTGTGATAGTAAAGCAGACGGTGGCATGGGTTTTAGGGATTTAAGGTGCTTTAATTTAGCAATTCTTGCTGAACAAGGTTGGAGACTGCTTACATAATCTAACACTCCTTTTTCAGGTGTTCAAGGCTAAATATTTTCATAAAAGGAACTGCATGAATGTTGTTTTGGGTTCTAACCCAAGCTTCATATGGAGAGGTATATTGTAAGCAAAGAAATTGCTTAAGTTAGGTGCCAGAATTCGGATTGGAGATGAGAAATCAACAAATTTCTGGTTGGATCCTTAGGTGCCTAGGGATTCAAATTTTCAATTGCTTGAAGGAACAGGGGCTAGGGATTGTAATCTGATGGTTCATGCATTTATTAATTGGGAGAATAGATGCTGGGATGTGGAGAAGATTCAAGAGGTGTGCTGTAAGGAGGATGTGAATCATATTTTGAAGATTCGTTAGGTTTGAGGAGTAGACAAGATAAATGGATATGATACTTTGATAAGAGGGGTAATTACACTGTCAAGTCTGATTATTACCAAGCTCTTATTTTGAAGAAGGGTCCCTATGATGAGCGAGATGATATATGGAAGTTTTTGTGGAAATTAAAAATCCCTCCTAAAGTTAAAGCTTTCATGTGGAGATTTTTAAGGGTAATTCTTCCTGAGAATATTTAGAAGAGGAATAGATATTGACTCAAGTTGTCGCCATAATGGAGGTAATGAAGACTGTTTCCATGTTTTTTAGGGCTGCTATGTAGCGAGAGAGATTTGGAATAAATTTGGATTGAATTTTAACTCTTTTGGGTTGAATATATTTACTTGTGTCTGCAATGCTTCCAAGACTATCCCTGTTGATAAAATGAGGAATGTTTGCATGGTCTTATGGCAGATGTAGTGTAGCATAAACAAATTTGTTTAGGAAGATAAGATCACGCCTTGCTCGCAAGTTCTAGAGATGACATCTTCGTTTCTTTAAGACTAGACAGCAGCAAGAAGCCTTTATAATTTGATTTTTGCTATATCCAGCAGTCCTAGTGGCCCTTCTCAATCAGATGGAATTATTGATTGTGATCCAAACGTAGGTGCTTCATTGTAGTGGAGTTGCTTTGTAGATGTAGCGTCCTTTTCTCAAATAAACAAAAGTAGTTATGGAGCAGTGGCTAAAAACAGCGAAGAAAATGTTGTGTTTGCTCTCTCAGGTCTGTATGTAGGTGTGTTTGAGCCTGAGATAGTAGAGGCTATAACTTGTCGTCCTCTTTTGTCCTGGGTTGATTAGCATCTCCATAGACCGTGTTCTATTGCAGTGGATGCTCAGGAAGTCTATTACTCTTTTCAATCATCTATGGAAGACTTATATGATCTTGGTAAAATTATAGATGATTGCTTAGGTATTCTCAAGCGTAAAAATGATGTTTCAGTGCGCTAGATTAGTAGGCACTATAATGTCGAAGCTCATGAGTTAGCTCGACACTCTCACTTGTATGCCCCTTTTATGATTTGAGATTATTATCCTACCTTTGATTAATAAAGTCTATCATTTCCACACACAAAAATAATTAATTTTATCAAATATCTTTAATAAATAACTGATATTATTTACTAGTCAAATTAGCTGATATAATCTGCTATCAACTAACCGCTGATAAAAATAGCTAATAGCTAATGCAATCTGCTGATTGCCAAACATGGTCATAATTGTAACGTTGAAATTAGAACAATAACAATAGCAATTGAACAATAACAATGACAATTCAGTGAAAGTCTCGGTGATATGTAGGATCTGAAGATGTTTAATAATATGCAACATTATCCCTAACTTGTATAGAAGATATTTCTAATAAATCACATGAAAAATCAAAAAATAAAAAATAAAAAGGAAAAATATATATCTAAATATGCATATACGTATTAAATAATAAATTAAAAATAAAAATAGACATAAAAGATAATAATAATAATAATAATAATAATAATAATAAATAGGAATATAAAATAAGTAATAAAACAAATGATATAATAAAAATAAAAAAAGATAAAATAAACAAATAAATATACACACAAAAAAGAACGACAAATAAATAAATTAATTAAACAAGTCATTAAAAAATAAAACCTAAAAGCTTAAAATATCATGAAAAATAAAAATTTAAAATTATAAAAGGATGACTAAAGAACAATACACATATTATGAATAAGAATTTTTGATTAGTTATAAACAAAATAAAATAGTTATTCAAAATCGAACTTCCTCTCACCATCTCTTCGCTCTCTTTGTCTTCATCAAAGTTGGTCCATAATAAATGCTAAGTCATTTTTTAAAGAAAATTTTGGTTCTTACGGATTTAAAAAATCAATTAATTTTTATTTATAAGAGTTATAAATACAAATTATACCGAAAATCAGATCAGTTTATATTTGTTTTAATCGAAATTGATCGTTCCCATCCAGTTTTAAAATCATTGTCAAAAATTTTAATCCAATTCTAGGATATGATCAAAAATAAGGAAGCACTTTGTCAAAAGGGAGACATAAGAATGTTGACATAAACACAGCTTTGAACAAACCTAGAGAATGGCACCTTTAATTGTATAACAATTAATGGTGTAGTTGGTAACCACCCATCTCAGCCTCACATCAAGTGGTTGTAGGAATCAGTTAGACCCAGATCGTAATGTGAACAAATACATAAGAGTCAGTCACCTTTCTTTGACAAAGAGATTGCATCTATAAAGGGAAAAGGCTAGGTTTGAACTTTGAAGGAACGTACATGGAAGAAAAGAAGCGGCTTGCGGTAGTAACGCTGCTAATGACGGTGTGCCTGGGGATGCTACTGGTGTCGGAGGAAACGGCTTGTACCCGGGACGGCGGAGGCAGTGCATGTGAAGACTGCATCGTGGAGCAGATGAAGTACAGTTGCCCTAAGTGCGTGCCAATTCTACGGTGCATGGGCAGGTGCTTGTGGGGTGGGAGCTCAAGGTCAAAGTGCGGTGAGAGATGCGAGTGTGACGGTGCTCATCCAACTCTGGCTCGGTGCAAAAGCTGCATGTCTCTTTGCAAATGCAGCTGTGACTATAAAAGATGGTAACGGGTTAGTTAGATCCGATTCGAATCTATTCGGATAATTCATAATAATATTATTTAATTTTTTATATATAATAAAGTCGCATTGCTAAACATATACATGGGGACGTTGCCGTTTCACTTGCTGCCGACATCTTGTATTCCATATCGCAAATTAATTAAAAAAGCTACACAAATTTACATGGTGATAATGAATTAGGGGTCACGAAGAAATCTCTGGAAGCACCTAAACCCAAGATACTGTGCACAAAACCTCTCCATCTCGTCCCCACCTCTCTCCCTGCACACCTTTTCCTCCATCGCCTCCAACATCCCATCCCAACCGTTCATCATCATCAACCCGCCACCACATGCTGCGTCCCACTCCCACTCACCAACTAATTTGGATCCGCACACACCGTCCAGTATCTCCTGCAACCCCACGATCCTACGGCTCACCTTCCTCCTCGCTTCCCTCACCGTCGGATCAACCCCCGGCACCGAGTCCAGCCTCAGCAGCAATCGCATCAACGCCTCGTTCATTCTCAGCCTCTCGCGTTCGCGGCTCCGAAGAGCGTCGACCGTCTCCTGCCGCTGGATTTGGCGCTGGAGTTCATCGGCCTCGGAGTTGACGGATGAGATCGTCCTGTAGAGCTTGCGGATCCTGTGGGCCCTGTAGGAAGACTGGATCTTGGCGGCTGCGGTGTCCTCCGATTGAGGGTTGGAGATGGGTACTTGTAAGGTGCGGTGCGTAGGGGCGATTTGGTCGTTACAAAAACTATATGTGACGGTGGAGGAGAAGGAGCTAAAGTAGTAGTCGTTGTTGCGAGCAGGTTTCATGGCGTCTCTATCATCAGACCAGAGAGATTGAAAGAGGAAGAAGAGTTGCGTTAAAAGTAATAATAACAAGAGCTATCAAATGGTGGTGGGGGTACCTTACGATTCTTGAATGATCTTTGGCGGGTAATAATAATAGGCATCAGACGGTGGCATCTGCACCGTCCGTTAATATCTAACGGGACCCAGAGTTCTTTTCCCACATGCGAACTGAAGCCCACTGTCTCTTTAGCGTAGATTCGTTATGACTTTGACCACTGTCCGCTGTAACGTTCTCTTTTCACGGTAGAAGTGGCGTGGCCGTTGAAATCAATGTTTTTAAATTCGGAGTTAAAATTTAAAAGATGTAATCGATGTTTAAAATTTTAAAAAATTATTAAAATTATTAAATAAAAATTAATTAATTACTTAAAATAGATTAAATAATTAATAATCTTATCTTATTATCATTTGAAATGCTCTTTATGGACATTATTTTTGTATTGTCTTATTTATTTTTATTATTAATGTGACTATTGTTTCTATTTATTTATATTTATGTATTTCGTTATTTTTTACTAAGTAGGGTAAAGGTTACGTAATATCGGACTTCATCAAATCTCACATAATTGAGTGTAAATGATAGTAATGAAATTGATTAAATAATCAATTTTTAACACAAGATTGTTAAACTAAATTAAACATTTAAAATTAAACAAAAAATTAATTATCAAAATTTTTATTATTAAACTAATGGAACAAGTTTAATTGTTAAAAAATAAGAATTGGTCCTAATTATAATTATCAAAATTGTTATAATAATAATTTTTAATAAAAGATTTCTTAAATAATATTTTTATAGTTTGTTAATTTTTTTCACATTTATTAAGTATTATTTAAATCAAAATTGTTATTTTAAGTTTTAAAATTAATTAATTAATTTAATTAAAATATGTCAATTTAAAACTATATAATATATTTAATTCCTTGGGGCTTCCTTCTACGGCTATACAAGGCAAAAGAAGAATGTTGTGTTTGCTTGCCTTCTTTCAGCACATAAATGGTTTCAGCACATAAATGGTAGAAAATGAACACATTGAGCCTATTTTATATTTGGAAACACACCATGAAAAGAAACTTCAGTTTACAGGGCTATGGAAGCTGAAATGACATTTATTGTAACTGTTCCAGCGACGTCTTGAGTTACACTCTCCAGGGAAACATAAGGCATTACAAAGAAGAAGAGATTCATATCAAAGTCTGAAACTTCAATCTTCAATGGGGGTGTGCTGGAAGAATTTTCCCACAGCATGTACCAAAGCCAACAACATATCCCTCTCCCTGCACAGGATTCAAATCCCTACTCATTAGTACACCAGGCAACCAAAGTTCATAGGATTGTAAGTTGAGAGGAAGCAAGCAGGACGATATATACACAGGCAGCATTTAAACCAAAAGTCCTAATTAGGATAACGCCTAGCCCTTCCCAAAGTAGTGAGCCAAGAAAAAGGGCTCTAAGATGGTTAATCAAGATTCTAACGATGGCGAGAGATATACGGAATATTTATGAGAAAGATACAGACTATAGATATACGAGTAAGGATTACGGACCTTAGAATAACCACTAATTATGACTTCATCTCCGTCTTCCAGGAATTTTCTGTCTGTCCCTTTTAACGACAATGGCTTTGTTCCGTTCCAAGTTAGCTCTAACAAGCATCCAAGAGAATCTGGTTCCTGTTCAAAACAACATGGTAGAGCAATATTAACTTAAGCCATGATCCTAGAAAGGTTGGAAAAGATTGAAGCCGTACAGGTCCACTTATTGTTCCAGTTCCAAGTAGATCGCCTGGTCTTAAATTGCAACCATTCACTGTATGATGCGCAAGCTGTTGAGTCAGGGTCCAATATCTGTTAACCAAATCAAAGGGGTTAAGTGCATTCAATGGAAGAGCCCAAAGCAACAGAAGAAGAAAAGTTACAATACTCGCCCTTCATTAATAAGTTTTATAGTGAATGAAATGATAAGATTAAGTCATCTAATATGCAGATTGTCTGCATGTATTTGTACTTGTAATACACTTCAGTGGGAAATCCTCAGAATTCAGTGGTTGATGAAAAAAGATACAGAAAGGCCTTACAAGTGTTTTAAGTTACTCCTAGAGACGACATGCGAATCTTGTTCTCCCACTGGTTTAATTCGCACCTTAAACAGGGAGAAACATATCCGTTACTATGGTGACAGAGAAATATGTGTTTCATAGTTATTAACAATCATGATACTTCACAGCCAAGAACATAGCTTCGATTTTCAGTAAAAGAATTCATCTGGCATGCTGCCAGATTTACCTCCAATGAAACGTCATAGTTCTTTGATATCTCTTCAGTGAGGTAGGGCAAGGGTTTGGGATCCTGCAGCACACGATAGATTAAATAAGAAACCACTGAGAGAAAATTTAGAGTAGATCAATTCAAATTATGTTGCATTTTGCAAAAATCAGAACCTGCTTAGGAGCATCACAAGCAAATGGCTCTAGAGCATCAAGTGTCACAATCCATGGGGATATTGTAGTACCTACAAATGGGTTATGAATAAGAACGGCCCCAGAATAGAGCTGGCAGACAATAGATTAAACAAGCCAGTAGTAATTAATCTTCAAAAATAGTGCGCGCAATACACCAAATAGTGTAGAGGAAAATGACAGTAAAGTTTTTATTCTCACCGAAGCTTTTCCCAAGAAAAGGCCCAAGAGGAAACGATTCCCACGCTTGGATGTCTCTAGCTGTCCAAATTAGCTTCCCAGATTTAGTACAGGGCTTTTTTTTCTTAACAGAAGGAACTGGGTGCAAGGGGGCAAAGAAGCAAGAAAAACAATCATTACCACTCCAATCATTCATTAGTACAAGACCAAATATGTGGTCTGCTGCTTCTTTAATATCAATAGGTTTTCCCAATTCATTTCCAGGGCCAACAACAGCAGCCTGAAAGCAACATGGGAACGGATCAATTGGTATAGCATCAACTATTCAAAGCAAAATAGAAAATACTGATGGCAACAAAAAATATGAAATGCTTTCAAACACATGGATAAGTTCAAATTGGCACAAGCATTGTGAATCTCTTGAAAATGTCAATTAACTAATGGCTATGTTCTGAAAGGCTAACCATTTCTAGCTCAAAGTCTAACTTCTTTGAAGGTCCAAACTGTACCGGTGGGCTGCCAGTGGGAGCACTTTGACCTCTGGAAACTCATGAAATCATTATTGACATGAAAAGAAACGTTCATGCATGCAAGAAGAGGATTGGATAAGTAGCATGAGAAAAGAAACATTCAAATGCAAAACATCAACAAATGTCCACCAAATACAGCTTTCCATCCTTTTTGCTTAATAATTTTCTTCATAAATTAGCTAATCAAAAGGATACAAAATTTTCTAGAAGTTTACAAATTTCCCTCCTTGTAAGAATGAGACACATTTTTATATATAAGCGAGAAAATGAACACTACATCAAACCATATCAAATGCTTCAGCTCTTATATTCTACCACGTCCAAAAAGCCTTTATCTTTTTTAAGCTTACTGATGATAAACCAAAAATTAGAAATTGTCAAAGGAAGAAATGAATCAATGTGATGATAGGAAAAAAACAAAATGGAAGTTGGACCTTGGTCGAACAACATCTGTTCCGGATACAATAATGGAGGAAGCACGTCCATGATAAGCAACAGGAAGTTGGAACCTGAACACAAGTGAGTTTGTATGGTCAAAACTGCTAGTCAAATGTATGTGGCAAGACATTTATCTGAAGACCCCGCGACTTAAAGAAAATTATAGATACCAATTGTCACGAATTGGAGTCTGAGGTCCACGAAATATAATCCCACAATTCTTTGTATGATAAATGGATGAAAAGAAGTCAGTGTAGTCCCCTATCACAACAGGAAGTACCATCTCGACCTTGCTCTGTGAATTTGCAGAAACAAGCAAAAACAAATTTGATCAAAGAATAACCCAGATAAGATCAACAAGCTCCTGTACTTATCACCATCGTACCATTGGAACAAGCGATTTCTCTCTCAAATCAGCATTATCACGCAATGTGGGCTCAGTAGCTGCATCAAAAGACACAAACTTGATGTTACAATCCCGTGACCAATACAACAATAGTGTGATAGTTTGAGTACTATATGTGGAAGAACATACACGATAACAACTTTTGAAGGGTCGCCCGAGCTTCTTTCCACGCGGGTCGTCCCAAAGACAAGAACTTGTTCAAGTTAGGCTGACAAACCAAGAATGCATTCAAACAAGAATACCATAAAAACTCAAAAAAAGGTACCATATACACAGATAACTATACTATTGAAATGAAATATGAAGTGACTGTGTGTGACAAACATAGTCCACACTAGAAACGAAGTCGTTAAGCTAGATAAAACCATACTGACCTGAAGGAAGCAATCGGAGCCATTAAGAGCCGGGCCGTTGAAAAGGCCGGCGAGAGCGACCTGGGAGAGGTCGAGGACATAGTCGCCTATAGCGACCCCGGGACGAGGCGGAGAAGTGGGAAGAGGCTTGAAGACGCCGAAGGGTAGGTTCTGGATGGGGAAGTGAGAGTCTGAATGGACTCCGATGAAGGACTTCAAAGCCATGTTGGGGTTTGTTGCTGATGGAAGAGAGTGGTGAAGTAGACAAGAAAAGGTCAAGAGAGAGCGAGTGGAGTGACAGATGGAGATTGGAGACCCAGACAGTGATTGAAGGTTGGATGGATAATATCTATGAGTTTCTTTTGGTGCCAAAATGTGGGTATGGTTGCTTCAACCCAACAAATTTGGTGGACTCACACAAGTGAAGCGAAGCTAAGCGTGGTGGTGGTAGATGGGGCCAAATGATTGCCGGAGGGTTAGGTGACCGAGAGCCACACGCATACACACGAGGCCCCGACTCTTCTGCTTCACGTGGCTCTTTCAGACTTTTTGTCGTCATTCCAACATTGGGCTTGGGCTTGGACTGTTTCTCAAAGAACCGACCTATCCGTCGTCGTGTACACGTTTTTGTATTGTGAAGACTTTTATGGGATTTTTCTGTTTTCATTTCTTTTCCAATTCATACATTCGTTAGCACAAAACTTGGTTAGATTCTGAAACCCTAACGAGGAACTTGGTCTCTTGCTGTTAGTTAGAAGGGAAATGTCGTTTGATTTGCTATTGAAGTCGTCGTGTAGTGGGTGTGGATCGACGACGGATTTGTATGGAAGCAATTGCAAGCACATGACGCTTTGCTTGACCTGTGGCAAAACCATGGCTGAGAATCGTGCCAAATGCTATGATTGTGGTGCGACCGTCTCTCGCTTGATTCGAGTTTGTCTTCTCAATCTCTCTCTGACTTCTTCTTCCTCATTCAATGTGTCTCTTACCTGTTCTTTAAAAAAAAAAAGGTTGAACAAGAATAGAATAGCGAAAGAAACTGATTGCAATCACAGAAGAAGTTAAAATGGACCACAAAAAATAGTTCTTGTTGATTCTACAGTGTTGTTTGTGTTATAAATTGGTGGAAACTTCGATTCCTGAGGGGTTCTGGTAGTGGGAATTATTTCATTGTGTCAAGAACATCTGTTTTGGGTCGGAAGATGTTGTACCCTAGTTCCTGGCTTTAGTAATTCACTTCCTTTTTGAATTTCTGGGAAGCTGAATTCTTGATATTCTGTTGCTTGCATTGTAGGAGTATAATGTTCGGGCTAGTCCTAGCAGTGAGAAGAACTACTTTATTGGTAGATTTATGAATGGACTACCAACTTTTTCGAGGAAGAAAAATGCAGAGAATAAATGGACTCTACATAAAGATGGACTTCAAGGACGCCAACTTACCGATGCTTTGCGGGTATATATTCTTCCTTTGTTTCTTTGCTTACCTGCGATGTCTCTTTGTATCAGGCTGCTCTTTGTCTTGGAAGATTAGTTGTTCTTAGACTCTTGGCATTCTACGTAAGGCCTTTGAGACCATAAATAGTGATAGTTGGTCATGATTATTTTTTGAGATTTTGACATTGTGTGGAGGATTGATTTGATTAGTTGACATGAAATTAAGTTCTATCTTCATAACTTCATTATACCATCTTTGTTAATCATGTGAATGATAGTATATGCATTTCTCTTCTTAATAACTTCTAGTTAGTTCTGAATTTTAACTTTTCAGTTTGGGACCTTTGTAAATGGAAAGTCATGGATAAATTGGAATTTTTATGTGGCTTTTCCTATTATTGTCTGAATGAATTGTCACTTTCATTCTGCCTTTTTCAAACTCAATCAAAATTAGAGAAAGAGATGGATAAAATCTGCTACAACATATAAATGTCAGTCAAATTCTGGATCATTGACAGTATAGACTGAACTTGAATGATTAAGAATCATCTGGATATTGGTCAGTTACTGAAATGCTCTTTTGTTCAATATTTTCTGAAACTTCACTCACATAGGAGAAGTACAAGAACAAGCCTTGGATGTTGGAAGATGAAACAGGTCAGTTTCAGTACCAGGGTCATCTTGAAGGTTCTCAATCAGCGACCTACTACTTATTGATGATGCAAGGGAAAGAGTTCAATGCTATCCCTGCTGGTTCTTGGTATGAGATTTTAACTTCTTGTGCAATTGTGGCCCAAAGCTTTTTTATTAGGATTTGGAGCATTCAGTAATATATAGTGGACAACTGTCTAAGTTTCTTCCTTTGTTTAGTTTACTCCCAAGTCTTATTCACATCCAAAAATACGTGGTTTTCTTTAAAAAATGAATTTGGATTCCCATTTAGGAAAGGAAATTGACTTTCAACCAAAAATACGGGAAAAATGAAGCCAAAACTTGTTCTTTCTCTTCTTTTACTTCCAAGTCTTATTCATGTCTATGTTTTCCCCTTGTAATCCATTTTTCTTGTGAATGTTTTTTTTTTCCTTGGAACATGAGAGTTTCATTCAAGAAGTCTCTGCTTAAGATTTGGTTGATATTGACGATGTGTCTTAAACACTCTTGTTTCTTCCATGTTTGGCTTGTTTAATAGGTACAACTTTAACAAGGTTGCACAATATAAGCAACTTACTTTGGAGGAAGCAGAAGAGAAGATGAAGAACAGGAGAAAGACTGCTGACGGATATCAAAGATGGATGATGAAGGCTGCAAATAATGGAGCTGCAGCATTTGGTGAAGTGGAGAAATTTGATGAGAAGGAGAGTGGTGTTACTAATGGAAGAGGACGTAAAAAGACCACTGACGAAGAGGAAGAAGGCAATGTCTCCGACAGGGCAGAAGAAGATGAAGAAGAAGAGGCAGCTAGGAAGAATAGGCTTGGACTCAATAAACGGAGTGGTGATGATGATGAAGAAGGGCGAAGGGGAGGTGATCATGATATGGACGATGATGATATAGAAAAAGGTACATGTTTGTCCTCGCACTTCGGTATTCTTAATCTCAATTGCTGATACCAAATTCTTAATTTCTACCTCTTTCACCATCGTTATGTGGAGTGTACAGATACTTTTTACTGCATGCTTATGATCGCATTCCCTTCTTTCTATTAATCTGTTGCTTTTCTCTCTTTTGGTCTGAACTTCATTCGTGTTTAAATGCTACAAGGTGTATTCAATACATCAATCAGATAGTCTAAATTCTGTTGCGGATATCTTTCTGCTGTTTCTAGGTGACGATTGGGAGCATGAAGAAATTTTCACTGATGATGATGAAGCTGTTGGTAATGATCCTGAAGAGCGGGAAGATTTGGCTCCTGAGGTTCCAGCTCCTCCAGAAATAAAGCAGGTCTGTGTTTTGTGTTGTGTGTTTTATCTTTTCTTTTTTTCCCTTTCTCAAAGCTCAGGCTACTATAGCAAGATCTATATGACAGATGACAATGATTAATTGTTAAACTCATTGTTTTCCCTATGCCCATTTCCCATCTTTGCTTCTTTTTTTTTAACTTTTTAACTTTTGGTGTCTTACTCCTGTTGTGTATGAGTAGTGAAGCACGATAGTTAAAAGACTTTTTTAGATGATGGTTATGCCTCAGGAAGTTGGTTAGAGTTACTGCATGGTTATGGAGATAGAAAATGGGGAGATATCTCATTAGAAATTTGTTGTATATGTATAGAAAGATGTTGAACATTCTCTAGTTTTAACAATTTTTGCAGTCTTGTTGTAGAGAGACTTTGATTTAAGTTCTAGAATCTAGACGTTGCTGTTGATAGGCTTCTGAATTCATAATGCTGTTATTTTAGCCTAAAAGATAATAAAGCTATTACAATTTCAGCTTTACAATGAAATGTTTCCGTAATGTTTGGATATCTAAATATTTTATAGGATGAAGAAGACGATGATGAAGAAAATGAGGATGAAGGAGGACTCAGCAAATCTGGGAAGGAGTTGAAAGAGCTACTGGGCAGAGCTGGTGGACTAGATGATTCTGATGCAGAAGACGACGACGACGACGAAGACGACGACGAAGTAAGTGGTTTTTTATATCTAATTAAATTGCTAGTCTTTCTTGACAGCTTATGATCTCTCTGATTGCATTGTGATGGATGTTGGTAATTTACTATAATGATTTTATGTTTCCCTGATGCGCTGTGTAAAGCCTTCCTATGATGGATTGGAGCTTCCTTACATTTTCTGAGATAGTTTAGGCCACTTGTTTAAATCTTGTCTGGGCAATTCTTTAAATATTTTGACATGTTTCAACCACTAACTTGTTACTTGGATTGCTTGATAGATCGTATGATCTGTGGTAGTTTCAAAATCTTTTTTAGATTTATCTGGTTTAATTGATGAGGAACCTTTTTATGTTTGTCCAGGTAGATGATGACATGAATTTATCTCCAGTACTTGCTCCGAAGCAGAAAGATGCACCTAAGGAGGAACCTGTTGACAGTAGTCCATCGAAACCTACACCTAGTTCTGCTAAGGGTACTCCATCAAATTCCAAGTCATCAAAGGGAAAAAGGAAATTAAATGGTGATGATTTGAAGGCATCGAGAGGCGTTCCACCACCAAAGAAAGTGAAGACAGAAAATGTATTTGTTTCCTCTTCTTGATGGATTTTATAACCAATTTGTGGGACAGTTAAATGTCCAGAAATCGCTGACTGACTTGCATGGCATCAGGAATCAAAACCTGCTGTGAAAGAAGAAAGTACACCAGCTACTAAAAATGGTGCAACTCCTAAAGGAACGCCAATTTCATCAAAAACAGGATCAACATCCTCCACTGGACCTGTTACTGAAGAAGAGATTCGGGCTGTTCTGTTGCAAAACGGGCCAGTGACGACACAAGACCTTGTTGCTAGGTTCAAATCCCGGTTAAGGAGTTCTGAGGTATTGCTTTGGTCTTCATTTTTAAAATGTCTGCTTAAAGACTTGCTTATTTTCCCTACATCATAAACTGAATTGAGGGTTGCACTGTTTGAAATATTTTCATCGACGCTTCTCTTTGATGAGTGCTATAACAATAGTTCCCATAATTTTGTGTTAAATGAGAGTTATGCTTCAGTTTCTGAAAAATATCAGGTCAACAACCTTTGTTTCTCTCATTATTTCAGGACAAGAAGGCGTTTGCAGATATTCTGAGGAGGATTTCCAAGATTCAAAAGACAAGTGGATCCGGTTATGTTGTATTGAGAGACAAATGATAGTTTGCACAACATATATTTAACCAGACAAGTATCAGCCAGTGAACACTTCTATCTCTGTGGAGCCTTGATCTTGCAGGGGCTTTTGATGTTCAACCTAACCCATGCTGATTAATACCCTACATTACACAAACATTGAATTGTGATTGCATACATGTTAGTAGTTTTGTAAGCAATGGAAAGCCTGAGTTTCTATTACATGCCATTTTCTTGTCTCATCACTACAATCTATAGGCTTAATTTAACTGCTAAGTGGGTTATGATAAGCACTGAAGCTCGTGAATCAAAGTACAGAAGTCAGAAGACTGGCTTTTGAACCCTACTACTTCCATCTCGCAGCAAAACAAAAAGAAAAGGCAAAAAAAGATTAAGATGCATATCTAAGGATTAAATGCTCATAAAGCAAAGCCCAAGTCCAGCCACCAACAGCACAAAGCTTGCAATGAGATGTGTAGAATCAGATGGGGTTGGCCCAGCAGCAGCCAAGGCTGAACCATCTGATGAGTGGACTTTTTGTTTATCAAGGGTGCCTTGAGGCTGCACCTCCACGTGTAGCTTCAACCCATTTTTGCAACTCTCCTTGTTGCTGCTTGCAAAGTAGCGGATCCCTTCCCCGTCCAACGGCACAGTGTTTACGCCGTCCGTGTACATTCTGATCGGGTTGCTCACATTACACGACTCGTATTCTTCTTTGGTCTTGAGCTCCACGATCTTCCCATGAGCTGCAGAGTAGCTGAACCCTGACTCCGAACAAGTTCGTACAACCACGTGACCCAAAATAAATTGCAATTAAATAACACTCACATAAACAAGAAATAACAATATTCAAATTGAAAAAGAAAAAAAATCTATCTCCAGACGTTTGGTTGCCAAGAAAAGGTAGGAAAACATGCATGAACATCACAAACCCTAAGAACCATACCACAAATGACCGAAAGACTCTTGCTTTGAAGTTTTTCACAGCAAGCAAACACTAAGCATGCATTAATCACTAATTACTAATTAGTATCATCATTTTATAAGAGCTCAACAAGAGGGAAAGAGAGGTGAGGCTTACAGATTTTGTCTCCAACCCGAAAAACTCTGCTCGCCGACCAAGAGGCGAAGTTATTTAAAGGGTCCCAACCACGATCACCTCCGGCCAGATGTTGCACTTGAGCTCCAACCCGGTCTGCACTGAGACTCGCTGAAACTAGGGTCAGAGCCATCAGAACTTTTGCTATGGCCATTGTTAGCTAGCAAGAGATTAGCAACCAACAACTTCACTGACAGTTACTTCCTGACCAAGAAAAGGAGAATCTTTATTCGGTATATAACAGTAAAAGGGAAAGGCGTAGTAGAAAGCAGTGTAGCAGAAGACAGAGGTTTCCTCACTTTCTAGGCAACTTCCTTCCCTGAACTTATATGAGGCAAGTCGGGTTAGGTCTCTTGTTGGAGTCTTTCTGATTTTTTGAGTAAAATAGAGATTAAACCAAAATTTGTTCTTAACTTCTTATTATATTATACTAAAAATTTCACTTTTTGAATTTCAATTTTTGTATTCACCTAAAACTCTTTCTTAAAATAAGATATATGTTTTTCTTAATTTTAACAATTAAAATTTAGATTATGAATAAGTTCATAAATATCACATGATTAAAACAATTTAAGGGAAACACAGGTGTTCCAACCCAACAAGTTCATAGATCTATGCATACGATATCATTAGTTAAGTGCTTGGAGGATCTAAATTAAAAAGTACTCACTCCTATGGAGTGGTAGGTACCAACTACCTAGTGGAAGTGGAACTACAATTCACCACAGGCACAGACAAAAGTGCCTGGAATACATCTTCCCAGGTATCTACCACTCCAAGTTCAGTTAACCTATAGGATTGTCACTTGTGAACTTCCAGTCAAAACTACCATTAATACCAACATTAGTACTAACATCAGCTTCCTCATGTTTGTTCGTTTTCCTTTTTCTTCTTTGTCCTTTCCTTTTCAAGTTACGATCTTTTCAGAGCCTTAAGGCTGAAGGAACCTGATGTAGAAATTTGATTGGGAGAGTTGGTGCATTCTCTTGAATTAAAGATGCTGAACAGTAGTTGGGAGGTATTACAAGATATTCCAATTCTGTTTGGTTGAACGAAGGAAAGTAAGGAGTTTTGTTAGACGAAATACCCATGTTGGTTTGCCCGCAGACGGTATCTGGAGATGATTAAGAACACGTGTGATGCTTGAGATCAATTACTTGTTAGTGAAAAAAGAATTGACACGTAAGTTGATAAAGAGCTCTCCTGATTTAAGTGAGATCACAAGTTTGAATCGCTTTTATATATGCAATCGTTTAAAATTTGGAGTTAAAGGTTTGCTTCCTGCAATAAACCTACCTGACTCGAACGGGAATTAATCTAGATATAAATAGTTTAAAGATATCTTTCTATAATTGGAATCTTCCCAAAATATCTTATAAGTATAAAAAAAGAAAAGAAAGACCGTTGAAACTGATACTTTGAATCGGTAGCTCGACAATGCAGCTACCGCTTGCGTGGCATTGTAATCACATTCACACGTCCATGTATAGAGAGAGCAACTCTCTAGGTGGTTCTGCAAGGTCCACTTGTTACGTACCTTATCCCTTTATTGGGTTCGCTTTCAGCTTTTTTCTTTCTTTTTTTTTAACCATAATGGGACAATATCTTATTTAACAACTAGGCCCGTTTTTTTTTTTAATTTTCTGTTTTTAATTTCTATTTTTTAAAATAAAAATAAAATTTTGTTTCGTTAAGCAGTTATGTTGTATCATTACATATTAGATAAAAATAAATTATCTTTAATTAATTAAATGTATTTTAATTTTTCATATAATATTTATTAATAAATTATCAATAAAAATTACTTTATTTTATTAAAATAAACAACTTTAGAATTAAAATTTATTTACAAAACTAATATATATTTTAAACATATTTTAATTACTAAATCAAAATTTTATTTAAAATTTTTACATTTTGAAGATGTTTAAATGTAATTATATTTATTAATAATTATTAAATTATTTTTATTTAACTTAATTACAAAAATAAATAAGTTATTAAATAAAACTAAATTATTCATAATTTTAATTAATTAATTAAAATATTAAATTAAATTATTCATAATAATTAATATATTGAATATTAAATAATATATATTTAGTTGATAGTGAGACTATAAAAACATACAAAAAAACAGGTTTTCATAAATTTTAAAAATGAGAAGAAACTAAAATAAAAACTATTTTTGACTAAATTTGAAAATAAAAATAAATAAAACAAACGTGTTCGTGATTAATTCAGTTCACTTGTAATAATAATATTCCTCTCTTCCATTTTCTATATTAAGTAATGGATTTATGAAAAAAATATTTATGCAGTCAAACCTTTTCAGACTTTGCTTCACTAAACTCTGTTTTACTGCCGGACTTCGTTGTTACGACGATAACGATGAATGAATCAATGATTAGTAGGAGAAACTAGCCAGCTATATATGTAACTAGTCAGCAAAGAACATTGACAAAGCACATATCACATTTCCAAGAATTTCTGAAGAAGAAAAGAACAAATCCATCTACAAGAAGCTGCTCTTAGAACACCGTCAAGTTGTCATCATTTCTAATTAAGGTGACGTCTCGAGGAGTTATTGATTTGGTGAGTAAAACGTGTAAATGTCAGTCTCTTCCACTGGCTTAAACCTCACCTTCTTGGGCTTGCCACCGTCACTTTGCCTTCTACTAACAGAAGAAACATCAACCGACATTGGAATCGTCGAAAAGTACTGGTCGGCTTTACGGTCTAGGATCACCAATGTCTCCAGGGAGAAAGTAGGTCTTCCTTCAAAGGACAAAGAAGTTCTCTTACAAGCTGATCTTGTAGAATGTGGATGTACCCTTTTGGAGGATCGTTTGACTGAACAACGCTCATCATCGACGCTAATCCAATCCTGCGACGTTCTTGATGACGTCCCTGGATAGGATTTGAGGCATTGATCCTCTACATTCATCAAATCCCTCAGTTTTCTGTTCTTGGTTTGATTTGATGCCCTGGTAGTCATCACCTTTTTCCTGTTCAACTTGTTCTTTATTGTTGTTGAAGATTGATCAGGAGACTGGAGTAGTTTGCAAGTGGCGAACTTCTTACTTAAATCACTCAACGTTCCTTTGAAGCTTGAGGTTTTGCTGATTTTGGCCCCCATGATCGTAACTTTCAAAGGAAAACAAGCAAAACCATTAAGGAGATAAGAGAAAGATGAACGACAGACTAGTGTTTCGTTGAACTATATATAAATATAGATTGGACGTAAAGACCTAGGTGTAAAGGATCAAGAAACAACGTTATCATAGGAATTGGTATTTACGTTAAGCAATGTTAGACTTAGATATTGCCATTGCCCTTTACTTAATTTGTCCATAGTATTATATGTATTTGAGAATTTATTTTTTGTATATTTTGATGACCACCAAACTAGTAATGGATCTATCATTTTAACTTTAATATATGGAACTTTGTGATTGATAAGTAGAAACATCACAACACATGATCTCCAAGTGCATGGCTACCTAGTTGCATGCCTTTGTTATCCAATGTTGTTGCCGATATAGGACAACTAGAAGCTTTCTCAGACTCCGGCCTACTATAATGAACAGGTTCTTTCGGACAAAATAATAAGATTGGGAGATTTACAAGATCGAGGAGTCCAATTTGTCGTCCTTAAAGAAAGATTCATAAGCATAGACATAGGTATCCCTATTCTTTGATTGGACAA
>JANVCQ010000003.1:3646607-3673811 GCA_025531925.1 Erythroxylum plowmanianum | reverse complement strand
ATGCCATATGGATTATTAGTGAAATTTTACTGGTAGAGCACCTTTATCGTGGGATACGTGTCGGAGCGACCCTCGGGCGTCCCGATATGTACCCTACGGTGAGGGGGCGCTACATCTATAGTTGTTACAACTTTCGATTTCCCTTTATTCTTGTATAAAGTAATTAGCATACTAAGTCTCCACTCATCTGACATTTTGGTAAACTTAAGGATTATATTAAAAAGCTTGGTTAGCCAAGTAAGACTCTATTTACCTAGGCTCTTCCACGTCTCAATGGGTATCTCATCAGCCTACCGTGCTTTCACTTTTTATCTCCCTTAAAGTCAATTTAATTTCTTCCCTTGTAATCTACCGATAACAATTAAAGTTACAATAACTCTTAGACATGCTAAGATTACCTAAAAAGATGTTGTCCTCTATGCCTTCATTAGAAAGGTTACAAAAGTATCTTTGACATATTCTCTTAATGTCATTTTCAGCCGCGAGCACCCGCTCTACTTCATCTTTTATACCATGAACTTGATTTAAGTCTTTCGTTTTTCGTTCTCTAGCTTTTGCCAACTTAAAAATATCCTTTTCTCCATCTTTAGTTTTCAATTATTGGTATAATTTCTCACAAGCTTTGCTCTTAGCTTTTGAGATTATCTTCTTCGCCTCTTTCTTTGCCCATTTATAACTTTCTCTATTAACTACTCTCTTTACCTATATGGTGCTATCCAATAGGGCTTTATAGGCATCTTTCTTTATCTTAATCTTTTCTTGTACATCTTTATTCTACCGCCAAGACTTCATCTTATTATCCCTAAACCTTTTAGAAATGCCCAAGATTTCTTTAGTAGTATTTCTTAAAAGAGTTATTGCTCTCTTTCACATCTGATTAGTATCTCCTTCCAATTTCCGTTCTTCTTCATACACCTCTTAAGACTTCTCTTCTTCTTCTAATCCTTAATTATAAGATCCAAAATCAACAGTTTTTACTGAATTGATAAGCAAGAGTTTGGTATCACCTTGTAATCTGTGTAACTAGGTCAATCGCTCTGCCTTATGAAGAAATAAACAGTTTGAATTTTTATGGTTTTTCTTTTAAACATCACTAGATGCTCCTCGTTTTTCTTGAGAAAAAGGTTGGCTATCACCAACTCAAAGGCTATTACAAGATCTAACAAAGTAGTCCAACTATCATTCTTATCACCTACCCAAAACCTCATTGAGTCCATGAATATGTATCCAAGGTTGCCCCTATATAACCATTAAAGTGTCCTCCTAGCATAACTCTCTGCTAAATCACCTCATCTAGCTTTTCCTAAAAATCAGAATTGACGCTTGTGTTGTTTAGTCAACCCTACTTGAGGTGTATAAGTACACTTCAAATTCAAAACAACACCTCTCCCCACAATTTTTAAGGACATAATCATATCGTTAGTCCTCTTTATTCCTACAATATGATGTATAAGTTCTTTCACCACCAAGATACCTACCTCACTATGTCTTCTCGAACACCCTGAATAATAAAGTTCAAGCCTATTAATCTCTTTTGCTTTATCTGTCGTCCACTTTGTCTCCTGGATGCATATTATATGAATTATATATTTGTCTAAAATCTCTACTATTTCTAAAGAATTCCCTATAAGGGTCCTGATGTTCCAAGAATTTATCCGTAGTCTGTCAACATCTTCTTTACTTTTAGACTTAAAACTCAATGAAGGACTAGCCCTCGTTAAATCATCAGAAGTCAAAATCACTACTCCTACCCTAATGCCCCTCCCAAGTTATAAAAGACAAACCCAACAATTTCCTAAACGATTATATTATTACTCGAGAAAGGGAACAAAGATTAATATTAAATCCCAAAATATGCATTGCAATAATTGGAAGTAAAAATCACAAATACATACGACTACAAACGAATCAAAATTTGATGGTCCAAAATTTGAATCACTAATGGCAACTAGGTTTCAACCGAATACTAAAACACCATACTAGACAGTTAAAAAACAAAACATTGAAAATTTGTTTTTTAACAAAAGAGCTTAAAACTTTTAATGAATCGATGAAGACTGTAAAATGAAATCCCAACACTTAAAGAGTCATGAATCAACCATGAGCAAACATAATATGAAATTGATCACAAGTATGTCTAATATACAAGAAAAAATTTATGTGATACAAATTAAATAGAGAAGGGAAACAACCAGACTGATCCAATCTATTTATGATGCCACACACCAGCTCTATATAATTTTATCATAGTTAGCACCATTCACCATAATTTCCTCCTTTGTAGGAGTCACCCTAAATCGCCAAAAGTAGAAAGCAAAACACAGTTTCCAAAAGTCAAACAAGAAAACGTTTGAAAGAGGAGGTCGACGATATTTGATCAAATCTAAGCTATCAACATAAATGAGATCCCAAAATCAAAATCTAAAACAAGATATGTTTGTTAAAGCATGAACGTTAGAATAACAAGATGTAAATATTATGATACATCTCACTGTACATTTTGTTACTATCGTATATAGTTGTACACAGCACTCATTATTCTTTGTCCAATTCTCTCTCTTGTAACAATATCAGTATATGAACATTTTGTTGAGTCTTAGTAAGGTAACTGAGTACATTATGTATATCTCTCAAAGTATCCATTTTCTATCTCGGTATCAAAGCTTGAGTAATAGTTGCAGCATTGTCTGATAGTTCCTCAGCAACCTCTACCTCATTCTATCTCGTCGGTCCTCTGCTAAAGACATGCTCACTCTTTAATTCTTCAAGCTTGACTGTCTCCATCAAGTTGGATAGAGGCAATGATCTAGTATGGGAATCAGTAGTGCTACCGTTAATTGAAGGGAATCTTCTTCAATCTCACATCGATGGCACTAAGTTGCTTCACCGCGTCTTATTCCTGGAGAAACTGAAATGATCACAAATCTAGTTTTTGACGAGTGGTACTTTCTCGATTGTCTCTTACTTGGCTGGTTAAGGAACACCATGACTCTAGAGGTAGGAGCTTTACTTCTGCATTGCAAAATTACTCGAGAATTATGGGTTAATGCACGAGAGCTTACTTGCACCTCAATGAAATCTCGGGTGATGATTCTCAAGTTAGACCTACATAAACACGTAAAAATGCTCTTAAGATGGAAGAGTATCTCACTAAAATGAAGACCATTTTCGATCAACTAATGCTAGCAAGAGTCGCTGTAGCAACTGAAGATCTTATTCTTCACACGTTAAATGGTCTCGATGCAGATTACAATGCAGTAGTAGTCAAGGTGGTAGATCAACTAGATCTCTCGTCGATTGATATACAATCTTCATTACTTGCCTTTGAGAGTCATCTAGAACAATTAAGTCATTTTCTAGCTTATCCATTCAACCTTCCCTGAATTTGGCTCAAAAAGATGAACTTGATAAATCCTATCCAGCATATGGCAACTCAGAACAGGGTTCATGGAGAAACTATGGTGGTTTTTGCAGTCTTCGAGGATGAGGATGTAGAGGAGGCTACAATAAAACAGGATGCCCTTACTGTCACCCTTGTGAGAAGCCTGGTCACGTTGTTGTAAACTGCTATTATCAGATTTATAAAACTTTCTAACCACCAACTTACAGCTAGAGTTCAAACACTTATCCACCTCAAGCTTGCTACCCTCAAGCTCAATCTCAATCAGTAGCAGATCTGGCTTGGTATATGGACAGTGGCGCTACATATCATGTTACATCTGACACTGATCAACTTGACTATTATACACTAGTAGGTAAGATAAGACACATCTCTATGTGCACTGGTGAGAAAACACAAGTAACTGGTATTGGTTCCACTTCCCTGCCTGTCTCTAATTCTACTATCCGATTGAATGATGTATTACTGGTACCTTCAGCAATTAAAAATCTATTAAGTGTCAACAAGCTCATTAGAGATAACAATGTCGATGTACATTTCACTAATGATAAATGTGTTGTGAAGGACAAAAAGATAGGTAAGTTTCTGGTGCACGAGAAAGCAAAACAAGGACTATATCCTATGGATAGAGTGCCATGGCAGGTACAAGTGAATATGGCAGCTTGTCCTCCCTCTAATCATTTAGCACAAAAGGAGAGTATAACTGAATTTGTCAAGTGGCATAACAAACTAGGACACCTTAGTGATAGGATCTTAAAGGAAATTTTGAATAAATGCAATGCCAATGTTTCTTTTTCGAAAGTTGTATGTGAAGCTTATCAATATGATGAATCTAAACAATTGGCATTTGCAAAGTCTGCATCTCATGCTTCCTCTCCTTTAGAACTAATACATACAAACATTTGGGGACCTTCACCTATACAATTTACAAATGGTCATCATTAATACATACACTTCCTAGATGATTTCAGTAGATATACATGGTTGTATCCACTAAACATAAAGGTGAGGCCATACATGCATTCAATTTATTTCGTACATATGATGAGAACTACTTTGACGCTAAGATAAAAGCTCTTCAGTACGATAATGGGACAGAATATAATCCATTCATTCCTGTCACACAAGCAGCGAGTATTCAAATGCAAATTACTTGCCTCTACACTTCTGTCCAGAATGGTCGAGCAGAGAGGAAACATTGGCATATTGCTGAAATGGGTCTAACATTGCTTGCTCAGGCGTATCTTCCTCTCGCTTACTGGGTTGATGCTTTCTAAATGGTTGTCTACCTTATAAACAGAATGCCAACACCTACACTAAACGGGGCAAATCCCTTATATCTATTATACAAAGTTGAGCCCGATTACAAGACACTCGAACCTTTTATGTGTGCTTGTTACCTATGCTTGAAACCATACAACGTTCATAGCCAGAAATGTGTATATCTTGGTCCTGTCTCAAATCAAAAAGGCTATAAGTGCCTTAGTACAACTGGACGAATGTATACTTCTAGACATGTTGTTTTTTATGCGTCAATATTTCCATGCACTAAAAGGTTTCTACATCGCCACTCGACACCATCTAAGAATGATTACATTATTCCACTGTTCATCAACTCTAAAAAATATAAGGTTATAATTGAAGATACGACTAAGAATTCAGAACAACAACATTCCCCTGTATTAGACTCTCTCAATCATACAACAAACCCACGATCAGCACCTTTGTCAATCTCAAAACCAACGAAGAGTCTGAACCAGCCAAACAATTCGATTCAATCTACATATCAAGAACACAATCCAATTCACACAAACATACACCCCATGAGTACACGTGTAAATGATGGAGTATTCAAGCCAAGTATCCATTTACTGGATTTTTAAAAGTTGAGAACTCAACCCATTTGCCTCGAGATTCAAAACCAAACTCAGTATCAATTGCCTTGGCTTCCCCTCAATGGAAACAAGCCATGATCCAAGAATTCGAAGCACTACAACGAAACAAGACATGGAGGTTAATACCCTACACTAGTGAAGTAAAAATAATTGACTGTAAGTGGATCTTCAAAACCAAATTCAAGCCCGATGGCACCATTTTTAGACAAAAAACTCGACTCGTTGCAAAGGGCTTTCAGCAGGCACTTGGGATCGATTATGAAGAAACTTTTAGCCCTATTGTCAAGCCTATCACTGTTCGTATTGTGATGGCAATAACAGTATCGTTCAATTGGGATACTCGGCAGTTGGATGTAAACAATGCGTTCCTCAATGGTCTTCTTCAAGAAGATGTGTTCATGCGACAGCCAAAAGGATTTGAAGATCCACACCATCCAAAGCATGTGTGTAAGCTGAACAAATCTATTTATGATTTAAAACAAGCACCTCCTGCTTGGTTTGATTGACTGTGTTATACTCTACTATAGTGGGGGTTCAGGAACTTAAAAAGTGACGTATCCTTATTCTTCCTTCGATAGAAAAATCTTGCAATATTATCCTTGTTTATATTGATGACATACTCATCACAAGTAACAACAACGTTTATCTACCAAGCTTCATCCATAGATTGTATGCACTATTTTCTCTGAAGGATCTCGGCTTTATATACTACTTCCTTCTGATTGAAGTCTATCGGGATAAGTCAGGTTTTTATCTGAATCAAAGCAAGTATGTTTTAGATGTTCTAAAAAGATTTAACATGCATGATTGTGCATTAGTCACAACTCCTATGGTCACAGGAAGACAACTCTCCAAAACAAAAGGAATTCTTATGGAAGATCCATCTTTATATCGGAGGATAATTGTCTCACTTCAGTACCTTATCAACATAAGACCAGACATAGCTTATTCAGTCAATAAGCTAAGTCAGTACATGTCTCAACCTACAAATATACATCTTCAGGCTGTTAATAGGGTACTTAGGTATTTAAAAGGAACCCATCATCTCGGGTTACACATCAAACCCTTCAAGCTACCTCACTTAACAATCTTCACCGATGCATACTGGGCCACAGACATTGACGATCACAAGTCCGCTGAAGGCATGTGTGTCTATCTAGGAAGAACACTCATCTCATGGGCATCAAGGAAACAAAGAGTAGTGTCTAGTAAAAGTTCTGAGTCAGAATATCGAGCATTAGCAGATAGTGCAACAGAAGTAAAATGGATACAGTCTCTGCTTTCTGAACTTGACTTAGCATTAAAGCAACCCTCCATGATGTGGTGTGATAATTTAAGTGCAAAAGCTTTAGCTGGCAAACCAGTTCAACACACTCGCAGTAAACACATAGAAATAGATGTTTATTTCATCTGAGAACTACACCTAGCTTGAGTCTTTGACATTGAGTAGATACCATCTTCTCTCCAGGTTATAGGTTGTCTAACTAAAGCTCTTACATGCACACCTTTCATGCAACACAGAAATAATCTCTGTCTGGTTATTATACCCTCTCGTTTGAGGGGGATTGTTAAAGCATGAACGTTTGAATAGCAAGATGTAAATATTACAATACACCTCGCTGTACATTCTGTTACTGTCGTACATAACTGGATAAAGCACTCATTACTCTTTGTCCAATTCTCTCTCTTGTAACAAACTTTTGTTATGAATATCAGTATATAAACATTCCATTGAGGCTAGCTAAGGTAACTTAGCACATTATTCATATCTCTCAAATTATCCATTTTCTATAAGTTACAAGGAAAACAAATGTAACATTAGAATGATCATGAATCACCAATTTACGTACATCCGAAAAGAAGAAAAACTCAATAAAAAAAAGGGAAAATATTGAGAAGTTACTTAACGCTTAATTTTTCATAAATGATTTATTATGTATATAAAAAGTAGAAAATAATGATGATGGCGATGATAATAAAGGATAAGATATTAATATTAAGATAATAAGATAAGAAATTACTTTATAATAATAATAATAATAAAATAATTAGATATTAATATTAAGAGAATAAGACAAGAAATTACTTTTAGTGAGAAAACTCGTAGTTTTTACTATTAACTTTAGGGACAATATACATGAAAATCGGTAAATTCTCGCTATTATACTAAGTATAGATTTACGAATTCAACGAATAATGAATTATATTCATTTTATAAAGATTTTTTTTATTCCATTCATAATTCAAACTTAATGATTAAACCCAATTTGAAATAATTCGATTAGATTGACAAAAATCACATCGGTCATCACATCGTTGAGTTGGAATCTAGAACTTTATTGGACTCATGTGTGAACTTCGAGTCACGCGGCGGTAGAAAAATAAGTTGAATAGATAGACATGTAGACTCCACCCCACCGTCAGACTAGTTGACATGGACGTCGGGAATGCTGTTTACTGCTATTCATTTCAACGTGTAAAATAGTCTGAATTTACACTACAGTACAAGAGAATAAGAAGATAACGCTTTGAATTAGAACGAAGGCATCTTTTAACCTGTAGTGCCCTCCCGTGATTGGCTATGGTGGCTAATTAATGCTACGAGCTTTGCATGTGATCGGTCTCGATCGCCGGTACCATCTTCTTTTTTCCTGTGCGTGTGTGCGGTAGGATTGGAGCACCTGTTTTTATTAAGGGTAGCGTTTGCAAAGAGATAAAGCATTACTCAGATCTTTTTTCAGTCAGTCACGTGCTGTTTCAGTCGACAGATTCGAGCATTTCTATTCTTTTACCATATAATGACAAGGTGTCGGCCACTAGTGTACAAACTGCAATTAAAGTGCCGATAATCATTGATGGTGTATGCTTCTTTTTGCATTAGAATCCGACGGAGATACTTTACCTAATTTTTAACACTTTAAGTAAAATTATCCATCCCTAGTTTTCTGAAAACTCCCTGTAATAATATGATTTTTTGTTTGTAATTATAATAATTTTATCAGCTCAAACTAAGATTTCATTTAAATTATTGTAGGACAATCCAAGTTCAAGATGGAGGAAGAGTAGCACGTTGAAAGAAAAGATGAGAGGTAGTCTAAGGAACTGAATTACAGAGGCAACAAACTTGATCAATTGAAATCTTAAGTTTCCCTGTTGTTTTCAATCGACCTCTAGCAGCTAACCGTGTGGTGAAGGAGGCTTTAGTCATCAATGATCATTTCCAAACAATGTTATACTAAGTAACATAAGGAAGATGAGGTCTAATAGCTTCAAGATATGAGAAATTGGAGAATTCCCTTGCTTGTGAAGTTATACACAACTTTGTCTTTCAAAGGTGGTCAGGGAAATAACTTGGAAGATAAGAAAGTAATATGTCCATATCTCTTTAAGTGGCTAGCCGAGAACATTGATCAATAATTTTGAAAACTCTAGCATGAGCTCAAATTCTGGCTGCAAGGAATAAGATTTCACTTCTTGTAGATAAAGGACTGAAAAGAGACCAATTATCAACCAAAATCATATGTCCTCACCATTTCCGGTATGTATTTTGAAAAGAGAGTAAATGAATTTTCTTTTCCTTAGCATAAGAATAAAAGGCTAAGAATGCTCCTTCTTTTCCTTTAAATGCCAAAAGATGCATTCTTTCAAGCAGAATTCATTAGTCTAAATGAGGCACACGTGACTAAAACTCAAGTCTAAAGTATCAACTCAAAACACAGTCGTAGCACATTTGAAGAAGTCAAAACGCAACAACAACATAATACGCACAACAGAAGAAGCATGTATTAATTGATTATATGACAAGCATGTGTACCTCATCAGACTCAATTAAAGCATAACTAAAGGCAACTGATTTAGACCCTATAAATAAGACAGACTTCAAGGCGTAAGACATATTGTATTTTCTCATTACATTGTATTCAATCATCCGAGATTATAAAAAATTAAGAGTAAGGCTTGAGAGTTGCTAGAGTACTGACCTATGAGTACTAAGGAGAGTGTGAAACTCTTTGCAAGTGTTCAAGAACACTCATACTCTTGTAATCTTGCTGATTTTTTATACTAGTTGAAAACAGAACAATGAGAACCCTGGATGTAGATAGCATTAGAGCTATCGAACCAAGTAATTATGATGTTCTTTAATATTTCTGCAATTCATATCACCTGCATGTATAACATTCTTTATCAGTCTTTAAAGGTTTAAAGCAATAGTATAGCACAAATATCCTAACAGAAGTGGTACCAAAGCATTCGGAAACCTCCTTGGGCATTTCTTGACTATTGGAAGCACAAAAGATCATCAAGAATTTTCTGTAAGTAAAAGTCTTTTATTTCTTTAAACTAAAGTCACAATTGTAGGAAAAGAAATGGATGTATTTACTAGAAAAGAAGACTTCACCATCGGAAAACTTTAGATGCATGCTCTTCTTGAGCCCTATGATTGTTATGGGGCTATTGAAGATCAGTATGATGTTGAGACTGATCTAGTAAAGGGACTTAAGATGCAAAGACTTGCATACTACAAGTTAATGCTTCACTTATCACTAACTGTGATAAGAAAAGTGCATAATTGTAACAATGCATAAAAGCTATGGCTCAAACTTGATGAAATTTATACAAAGAGGTGTCTTCCTAACAAGATGATACTTCTCCACAATCTTGATGAATACCTCTGTCTCTTTAGATGACAACTTAGACTATTTCTTTAAGTTAGTACAAGACTTATAAGTTACAGATGAAATATTTTTTGAGGAACATCCAGCTGTAGTGATTTTAAAGACTTTACCTTCTGAATTCAATGCATTCAAGAAGGTAATTAAGCATGCTAGTGGAAAATCCTTTACTGTCAAGAGGGTGCTAGACTCACTAATAGAAGAAATAGTGGATGTTAATCCATTTAAGAAAGAGGCAGAAGTAATGTTTGTATATATATATATCATAAGAAAAATAGCAAGAAAGGAAAGTAACAGAAAGGAAGTGGAAAGGATAAGCACACTAAGGAAGGTGAGGAAAAGAAGAAAAAGGGAAAAGGAAAGAAGTGCTTTTACTGTGATAAGGAGGGACATTTTGCAAGGGGCTGCAGAAAGAAGAAAAAGGATAAAGTTGTAGAAAGTGGAGATGCAAGAAACCAGAAGATTCAAGTGGTGATGAAATTCTAGCTGTCACTGAGGACAGTGAAGACCAGAGTAGAGAATAGATTTTTGACTCGGGTTGTACATATATGTAACACCACATAGAGACTGGTTCATCACATTCGAACCAGTCACTGCCAAGATTAAAATGGCAGATTCTGGGCAGTAAAGGATTTAAGGGATTGGAAGTGTCTCCATCAACATGTTTGATGGAAAGAGAAAGATCCTTAATATTGTCAGATTTGTGCCTGGAATAAGGAGAAATTTGATTTCTAAAAGCTTGTTTGATAAGCAAGGTTTTCAAATCAAATCAAAAGATGGACTCGGAGAAATCCTAAAGGTTGGTAGAGTCATTATTAGAGAAATTCAAAGGGTGGGTTGTACTATGTTATAGGCTCCATAGAAGTTAATCAAGTTTCAAAGAAGGGAAATTATGAACCAACTAAGAAATGGCATGCAAAGTTGGGTCATGCAGGGAACAAAATTTTGCTCCATCTCTCTAAACAAGGACTGATCTTTGATCAAGACCTACAGAAATTGGAATTATGTGAATCATGTGAGCTAGGAAAGCATCACATATCCAGTTTTCAAAAGGGAGAGGGCCACAGAGATCATGGAATATGCTCATAGTAATCTTTGAGGGCCAGCTCAAGTACCTACCGCAGGAGGGAATCTATACTATATGTCTATTATTGATGACAAATCTAAAAAGTGTTGGGTATATCTGATGAAGAGAAAGGATGAAACACTAGAAAACTTCATGAAATGGCATACACTTATGGAGAATTAGATTGGGAAGAAGTTAAGATGCCTAAGGACTGACAATGGATTAGAATACTGCAATAAAGAGTTTGAAGAGTATTGCAGCAAGAAAGGAATCCTAAGGCACAAAATAGTGAGACCTACACCTCAGCATAATAGAGTAGCTGAGAGACTCAATAGGACTCTCCTAGAAACAACCAGGTGTATGTTACTCTCTTCGGATTGCTCACATTCTCTATGGGGAGAAGTCATTAGGACTGCAGCCTATCTAGTTAATAAGCTCCCCACCTCTGCTAATGATTACAAGACTCCATAAGAAGTTTGGAATTGTAAGAATACTAACCTTTCTCACTTTAGGACTTTCGGATGTGCATCTTATGCACATCATAAGGAAGAAAAGCTGAAGCCTAGAACAATCAAGGGAGTTTTCCTAGGTTATCCAGAAGGAGTTAAAGGATATGATATCTTACTGCGTCAAAAGGGAGGCTACAAAACAATCATAAATAGAGATGTAATCTTCAAGGAAGATAAATTGCCTCTGCTGAACAAGAGTTCCTCAAATTCAGATTTCCAATGGGAAATTCAGGAACAATTAGGATCACTGAACCAACCAGTTTCTTTCTATGTGCCACCAGAAATTGAAGAAGGTGGCATTACACAACCTCTAGATGTGGAGCCTATACGAGGCACTACACATCATGAACAAAGAATAGAAGAGACTGAAGGGTGGGTGAAGAAGAAACCCCACACACAACTATAGATGATCCACAAGGAAATCGACAAGACTATCAACTCATAAGGGATAAGCAACCAAGACAGAGAATCCCTAATAAGAGATAAACTGACTTAAACTTGGTTGAATTTGCATGCCTTATGGATGAAACTATAGAATACAAGGCTCCAGAAACCTATGAAGAAATCATAAGAAGTTAGGATGCAAAACAGTGGAAGATAGCTTGTGAGAAAGAATATTCTTTTCTAATGAAGAACATGACTTGGACTTTAATCCCTAGACCTCCTAAAGCTAAACTAATTGAGAACAAATGGTTGTTCAAGTTGAAATAAGGAGTAACAGAAGCAGAACCTAGGATTTACAAGGCTAGGCTTGTAGTTAAGGGATTTAGACAGAAGGAAGGAATTGACTATAAGGAGATATTCTCTCCAGTAGTCAAACTCAAAACCATTAGGCTTATTCTAGTTCTAGCTATTCTATATGATTAGGAAATCCATGAAATGGATGTCAAGACAGCCTTCTTATATGGAAAGCTTGAGGAGCCAATCTACATGAAGCAACCAGTTGAATTTGAGGACAAGAATAAGTTTGATCATGTCTGTCTATTACAGGAAGTTCATATGACTACTGTCTATCCTTTAAGGATCTAGGAATGACTAAAGCAATATTCATGTTGGTCTATGTAGATGACCTAATAATAACAGGAAAGGACCTAAATAGAATTCAAGAAGTAAAGTCCGAACTATGCATTCATTTTGAAATGAAAGACTTGGGAGAAGCTCGGAAGCTTCTAGGAATGCAAATAATCAGAAAGAGGAGGGAAGGAAAACTTTGGCTTGCTCAAAGGAATTATATAAGAAAGGTCTTAGCTCAATTCAACAGGGAACAGGCTAAACCTAGTTCTGTTCCCTTAGGATCTCACCTATAGATGATATCTGACAAGAGTCTTAAGACTGAGGATGAACAGAGAGCAATAGATCACTATCCTTGTGATGTAGGTGTTGGAAGCATAATGTACCTTATGCTATGCACAAGGCCATACCTAGCTTATGCCATCAGTATCCTAAGCAAATTAATGACCAATCCAGGTTTAGAACACAGGGAAGGGCTCAAGGGGGTTCTTAGATACTTATCTGAAACCATCAACTACGAACTATGTTTTTCTAAAGCTGAACTAACTAAATGCAATTACTTGTCTTCATATGGCTATGTGGAAGCAGATTATACAACATATAGGACACAAGAAAGTCAATTTCAGCATACATTTTCACATTATCTGCAAACACAATTAGTTGGAAATCACAACAGTAGTCAGTAGTAAGCTTATCAACCACAAAGGCAGAATATTATGCAATCACTGAAGGTGTAAAGGAGTTAACATGGCTATCAGGTATATTAACAAAAATCAACACTGATATCACTAAGCCAGTTATTCATACGAATAGTCAAAATGCTTTATACGTTAGTAGAAATCCAATCTTTTATAAGAGATCCAAGCATATAGATATGCGATTACACTTTGTCAGAGACCAAATCGTAAAGGGGATCTTCAATCTGGAAAAAATTACAGGAGAAAGAAATCCATTAGACTTCGGAACTAAGGTATTAATACAAAAGAGATTCACTTTTTGTAGGGATTACTTACAGATTAGTGAAGGCCCATGACACCGAAGGACATTCTATCAGATCTCACAAGTTTGGCAAAAACTAAGGTTTCAGATTTCAAAATCACTCTCAGTTTTTTGATCAGAGTGAAAATTGATGAAGCAGGAGGGAATAATGTGATGGAAATCACGATTACTCTAACAATTCACACTCAGATGCAACAAACACTGAAGAAAATTGAAGAATCGAAGAAGAAAATGAAGAAACGTCTAAAGGTCGAAGTGAGAAAGAGGAAGAAGCTCTCAAATGTTCTTGTCTGTCAGAACAAAATGAATTAGATCAAGACACTTACACATGAGGCACATGTGACTGAAACTCAAGTCTAAAGCATCAATTCAAAACATAGTCGTAGCACATCTGAAGGAGCCAAAACCCAGTAACAACAACATAATACACACAGCAGAAGAAGCATGTATTAATTGATCATGTGACAAGCACGTGTACCTCATCAGACTCAGTCAAAGCATAACTGAAGGCAACTGATTGTCTGATTTAGATCCTATAAATAAGACAGACTTCAAGGCTTCAAACATATTGCATTTTCTCATTACATTGTATTCAATCATCTGAGCGTGTAAAAAATTAAGAGTAAGGCTTGAGAGTTGCTAGAATACTGACCTATGAGTACTAAGGAGAGTGTGAGACTCTTTACAAGTGTTCAAGAAGAACACTCATACTCTTATAACCTTGTTCATTTTTCATACTAGTTGAAACCACAACAGTGGGAACCTTTGATGTAGATAGCATTGAAGCTATCTAGCCAAGTAATTTTGGTATTCTTTAATATTTCTGCAATTCATATCACCTACAAATATAACATTCTTTATCAATCTTTAAAGGTTTAAAACAACAGTATAGTACAAATATCCTAACATAGTCCGTCATAAGTTCTTGAACTAGTAAAATATTATTAGAGATACTATGCAAGAAATGAAAGTACTTTGAGATTTATGTATAAGATATTTAATTGGAACTATTGATTCTTTTGGCTAGCAGCTTAGATAAGACATTGCAAATAGTGTTACAACAAGAAATGAGATTGAAAATCATCGATAGAAATAGCATTGAGACTCGTACAAATAAAGGTAGCATTGATCTATCTTAAATTTTTATATTACTATATATTTGTTACTTTTTCAAAGATTGAAATATGGTTTTCATTTCATCAAAATTTAGAATTTTTTAAAAATACCAACAAATTATTACTTTTAAAATAATCAAAATAATTTATATATTCTGAATAAATCTTAACTAGTTAATCAGCCACTCATAGCTAAACGATAAACTTAATTCAAGTGAAACCTATAGATTCAGACATATTTCTATTACTCATTAATCACTCTCTTCAAAGTTTATAAATTGCAAACTCTCATCACCATTTAGGCCACCTTCTTTAGACCCAATAATTTTGGAAAATTTCATTCCCAATATCCAGATTCCAGATGAAGTCGTTCCAAAGATCCAAAATCAAGGGATACATGCTTATCCGAAAATCGAAAACCGAGCAATGGGTAGACTCAATCCAGGGACATGAATCTAGTACAGGACTGTTAAGTATCACTTGCCCCACGAGAAGCATGCAATGAAAAAGATCTGTGGTTTTGGTGTTTTAACTGCTTATGTGATGTCTTGTTATTTTTCTAATGGTCCCCTCAAAGGACACACGAACACCGCTGCTTTCCATTGCATTGGCCTTTTCAATAATGTCTTTAAACGTTTCGCCCCTTTCTTTTTGTATGTTCTGCGCTGCACAGATAATTGGACCCCGCTCCGTACTTGTGAAATCCTGCATAGTCAAATACTAACCCCACATACATATCCACTTGATGCATGAAATTTCAATTATTGCTTGCTTTTGTTGTCATTTTCTAATAAATTAAATAATCCATTTCTCATTATACGTCTCCTTCTCGTATAAAGCACAAGATCACCAAAAGCAAAAAGAAATTGTACAGTGCTTGGTAGGAGGACTTTTCAAGGGCGTACAATTGAAATTCTAGAAAAAAATTATCAATTAAATTAATCATTAATCAATTGATACAAATTTATTATTTAATTTTCTTTGAATAACACAATTAACGGATTATTATGTACATTCCAAAATTTAATAATGCTGCAGTTAAAAAATAGCTATCTTAAATTTTTTTAATTATACAGCGAATTTAAACAGTTGTTTAATGCATATTAACTTATATCCAAAACAACTAAAAAATAAAAACATCCTTAAATAATAGGTTTTCATACATAGAAAAATACATCTTAATGTGTAGTCTAATTTGTTAAATTAAGGTTGAAACAATGTACTGAAAAAAGGTTGAACTCACAGTGATGTGTTGTATTTTATGATATATATTAACTTATAGTTAATACTTGAGTGATATTGTGCTTAAAAGTGTAAATTATTGTTTTCAAATATGAATTGAAAGTTAAACCGCTAAGATAAGAAATCTAAAGTTTAAAAGATTCAATCAGTATTCGACTATTATAAAACTGATTAAAGATTGAATAGAATTGAAGATTTTGACAAAGATTGTATTTATTTATTGAATTTTAAAGTTTAATTAAAAAATAGAATATTAAATAAAATTAATTATTTTGATTTATAAAACTGACTAATTTATAAAATTGATTAATTAATTAATTAACAATTGATTTTTAACAATGAAAATTATCAAACAAATTGAAAATTTAAAAATCAAATAAAAAAGTTGGGTGTGCATTAAATACTCTAATGCACAAAATAATTTATAAATTAAAAAAATTAAATAATTTGTTTAGTAATTAAGAATTAAGTGATCATCACTTAATGAATTAAAAATAAAGATACATTATAATTAAAATTTATAAGTATCACTTAAAATTAATAACTTTTAAATTGATAATCACACCAAAATTTTGTTTTACCAATTGATTCACAACCTGGTTGGATAAACATTCAACATTTTTTGGCATGCACCCAATCTTACATAAAGCATATGAACAAGAGCAACATCAAGAACGCCAGTATGAACCCGCTGAAATATATAAAGCATCTGAATTGGATAGAAATTATTATCATTCATTAGGGTTTGAAAGATTCTTTTATCGGGTCCCGGTTCTCTCTTAATGCGCATCACCTGGCAAAAAAAGAGCATCCCAACGTAGAGAAACATAGGTTGGAGCCAGAACTCATTGCCATGTCATGTTCTTCTGTGCCTGAAGTTGAATTGAGATGATTAGAAATGCACTGTCCATATCAATTAAAGCCTAAGATAGTGGATCAAGGAGAGATTACAGAAAGAGTAAGAGGTGGAAGACAGCTAGCTTGATAAGACTTAACCAGCTTATCGATAGACTTTGGTTTAAGGGAGATATAATCATTAAACCGTGTTTTTTTTTTAATGGTCATTAAACCGTGTTTAATTTAGTAATACTCTCTTCTATTTAAAATAAGTGTCATTTTAGAGATATGCACACTTATTAAAAAAGTTAGTGAAATGTTTGATGTATCTTTATTAATTGCATGTTAAATTCTCTTGAAAATATAATCTGTATAATTAGGATGTGAGAGAAATTAAAGGGTAATTTTGGAAATAAAATTATAAACATGTATGAAAAATCGTGAACGACACTTATTTTGAATAATTAAAGTCCCTCTAAAACGACACTTATTTTGGATAGGAGGGAGTATTTGATAACATTAAAATTAAATAATAATTTTGATTTAAGTAATTGATAATAAATTTTAATATATGGTAGAAGATATACAATTTTCTTATGGTTCAAAAAGTTCAATTTTTTTAATTTTTAAAATAAAAATCTTTATAATTTTAATTTTCAGAAAATTCCTTTATTTTAAACTTCAACTAAAAATAATAACAAAAACACACATAATGTTGACACTAGACCTTAATTAAACAAAAATTAGTTATATAATTATTTGACATATTTTTAAATTTAAGCTGAATTAATTAAATTCATGCATAATATTTATAATTTGCGTATTTCATGTTACTCTTAATCAAAATTTAAGATAATTTTAAAAAAGTTAATAAAATATTTTTAAAAAATTAAAAGTTTTTTTCTAAATTTTTTTAAATCAAGAGATAACTATATCTTTTAACCTTTAATATAATAAACATTAGTTTAAGAATCTCGAGCATATTAAGACCCTCTTTGGCAAGAAATAGATTGCATTAGCGATTAGTTAAATCTATCAGCGGATAGTTAATAGCTGATTATATTAGCTAATTTGACTAACAGATAATATCAGTTATTTATTAAAGATGTTTAGTTAACTGTTGATGTGAAAAATAACTTACGAGGACATGATTAAAAAAATAAGGACATGAATACTATTATGAATAATTGTCATTTCTCAAGTTTTCTGTTTTTTAACACCTTCCTGCATAGAATTAACTTCAACATCTTGAAATATATCTGGAGATATAAATTCATGATCTTGAACGATAATGTTAAAGGTCGGGTCGCTAATCTTATTTCTTCTAATATAATTATGCGACGCAAAAGCTGCACACATTATTCTATTTTGATCTTTCAATGAATACTTAGATATTTTCTTCAATATCTTCCATCAAACTTTAAAAATACTGAAATCTCTATCAATACAACTTCTCCATAACAAGTGAGTTCGATTAAAAACTTTTCGAGATCTTCTTAAATTTGCATAATAAAACTCTTAATTAAATAAATAAACAATTTTTTAGCAACTAAAAATACAGCTTATCGCTGTTTACAAAATACAGCCTAAAAAACACTCAACTCAAGATTTCAAGTTTAAGGAAACATCTTCACCTCTTTTCCCTCCACGTTACTAAAATTTCGGTGTAATATATTGAAAGATATTTGAGGCCTACAAATCCTAATCAAGAGTCCATCCTGTCCTCTCCTGTCCTCTCCTGCTAGTCCCTCTGGTCACTCTCGGAAACAATACGCGTCACAACTGGGCTGCAGAAAGAGGGACACTGTACTCGTTTGATTGATCAATTGTCGGCAAATAATGATCGGACAAATCCAGAACTTCTGGTTACAGCAAGCCCCCACTAAAATGTTCCATTCTGTATGAAGACTCTCACTTCCCTCTTCTGTGCTATACCATAAAGCTTTAGTATATGGTTACAACTACACTTGCCATTCTTACTTAGATTTGAAAATATTTAACTGGTTTAAGAATTTCTTTTAAAAAATTGTCTCTTTTACATAGTTAATTTGTAAACATTATTAGATCGAAAGATTTCGACATATTTGTATCCATGATCTCGTGTTCGTCAGATGTTGATTTCGTTAAACTCTTTTATTTCCTCTCGTTTTCTTCCTTTTCTGATTTTCTCAATGGTTAAGAATGAATGATTGAATACATAAAATAGTCTAACATAATTACTCTCGAGAGTTAATAAAAAGTCCTTAAACCAGCAAAATAGCATTACAGAAATGCGTTACCAATAATTTCACCACCCGTGATAAACAATTTTACAGGTTAAAGGATTATTTGTTAGATGTCTCTTACCAACCAAACATATAGAGAAGGAAACGAGTTTCTTCGACAAGTGTGTGAAAACATACTTTATCCTAAATAAATGATTTCATTAATGATTCATATCTTTTTGAAAGATCATGTATTTATTTATATGTTAGATAATATTTTTTATAACTAGAGATTATGATAGATTTGTCGGTCAGCTTTTGAAAGATTCTGTATTTATGTATATGTTAGATAATATTTTTTATAATTAGAGATTACAATGGATCAAACTGAAATGAGTGTAAGATATTGGGCTTAAATTCAGTTGACCTGGCTCGAAATTTTTTTAAAATAAAAAAAAATAAAAAAATAATATCGTTTTTAATAAAATATCATCATTTTGTTTATAAGGATCAAGCTACTGGTTGAACTAGGTTTAATGCTTGTTTGGTTGAACTTTTGAAAGATGAATAAACACTTTTTTCATCTCAAAAATTTTTTTTAAAGAAAAATGAGTGTTTTGCTGTAAAATGAAAAAACACCTTTTTAGTAGATATAATTTTTTTTACAACTAAAATACAGTTTTTTAAGAAGTTCAAATTTAGAACTTCTCAAAAAATATTTTTCAAGTATTTTTTTATATCAATTAATGAGTCTAATTTTTAGTAATTTTGTCCTTATATTTTACATATAATTTCCACAATATCTACAAACACATCTTCACATTTATTTTAAGATTTATATAATATTATTTGACTTTTTATATATTTTAATATTTATTTTTAATATTAGTTTTGTTTATGTTATAATCTATATAAAAAATTTGAGTTGATATTTTTATTTATTTTTCATATGATTTAAAATTATATAATAATTAATATATTGTATTTTGCATATTGTTTAATATATTTTAAATAATAGTTATATATATAAATAATTTTCACAAAATAAAATATAGTTAAAAATAAAATTACATTTTATCTTTATGTTGTCAAACAATCTATTGTATGAAATTCTTTCAAAAATGTTCTTATTTAAATGATAACTAAACATTCATCCGACTTTTTAAAAAAACTCTTTTCATAAAAATTTTACTAAGAAAAATTCTACTAATATAAGTATATCTAAACAAAAACAGCTCGAATACGAGGCTAGTAGGAGGCCAAAATTTTTTCAAAATCAGATCTTTTCAGTAAACTATGCTTGACCCGTTAAGGTAGGGCTAGGCCCGAGAACACTTCCCATCACTACGTACAACTTTAATCAAACTTCACGGTGATTGGTGAGAAAGAAGAAATGAAAGCTTTTACAAATTTAAAATAAAGATATTGTATTTTTAAATTTAAATGAGAGTTTTTGTTAATCTGGTTCATACTCTCTCTCTTGGAAGCTGCAACCAAACTTATTCTAACAAATTTTCACAAATTGAAATTATATATTAACAATATTAATTAAAATACATAAATTTCGACAGATATTCATGAATAAAAACATATACATCAATAAGCCTATATATCAGTAGATCTTTTATCAGTAGAATTTTTATTTTTTCTGTAGATCTTTTTTGAAAAGAAAATCAACTGACCGTTTGACTATCATTAAAAAAAAGAGCTTTTTTGAAAGAGTTTCATAAAGTAGACTGTTTGGTAATATAAAAATAAAAAGTATTTTTAATTTTAACTATATTTTATTTTGTAATAAAAATTATTTATACATATAAATATTATTCAAAATATATTAAACAATATGCGAAGCACAATATATTAATTATTATATAATTTTAATCCATATGAAATATAAATGAAAATATATCTAACCAAATCTTTTATATGGATTATAACATAAGTAAAACTAATATTAAAAATAAATATTAACATATATAAAAAGTTAAATAATGTTATATAAGTCTCAAAATAATATTCAAGTTGAGTAAATAGTTAAAACATAATAAATATGAAGATGAATTTGTGAGTATTATGAGAATTATGTGTAAAACATAAGAACAAAAGCCATTTGAAAGGTTTTTTTAAGAAGCTCTAAATTTGATCTTTTTAAAAAGCTATATTTTGGCTATAAAAAAAGTCATATCTATTAAAGAAGTGATTTTTTATTTTATACTCAAACACTTATTTTAAAAAAGGCTTTTGTGGTATAAAAAAAAATACTTATTGACCTCCTAAAAGTCTATCCAAATAGGCACTAATATTAATTAGAGAACATCAAATTTCTACATTTTTATTGGAATGATTAAGTAAATAGTATAAGATCTTAATTCAATTAAGATTGAACACACACACAAAATATTATTGTAAATGAAAAACTTACAATATATAAACATTTTTTATTATAAGTTATAAATATTAATTCGACTTCTCGCAAACTTTACTCTTAAATGTTTAAACTTGTTTCCGATGCCTAGAATAAAAAGTTGGATGAATATTTATAAGTATATCAAACCATACATCACATTTTCACTTAAACAATATTTAATAATTTTCTCAAAAGAAAATCATATATATTAACAACGCTAATCCAACATATATTCACAAAATGAAAGCATACATATTAAGAATACTAATTATCCCGTATTATTAGCAGAACTTGCTATAAAGTTGAAATTTCATATAAGATCTAATATGATGTTTTTCATATGCCATTAGAACTTGGAATTGACTGATCATGGAACATTCTATTTACAGTGTATAGCCTCGTGTAAGAACCAACAGTATGTTATAAGGAGATGTAACAACAAAAACTGTTTTAAGTATCAGTAGTGAACGGACATGCTACTGATCAATTGAATAAACATAATATGGTAATAATCAACCAGTGTGATAGATTTTCTGTTAAACTAATAGGCGATTGAGTTGCAATGTGGTATGCCTGTGATGATCCAAGTAATGGGATGCTTGTTGGGACCGTCAATTAAAGATGAATTCGCAGCGATTGAAACCTGCAGGTGTTGGAAAAGTATCAATAAAGCTATCACTTTGAAAAAAATCATACCAAAAACTAGATATTACCTTACTGATTTATTAGGTAGTATTGATAGTGTGTTGAATTTTTTAATTTAAATTTGAAATTGATTAAACTTAATATTGAATATAAATAATTTATTATAATTAGAAAATTATTAAATTTAAATTGAATTTAATATTTTAACTTTACATTAAATCTTTTTGAAATCGAATTAATTTATCGTGTCTATTCTATAATAGAATCTCACAGGGATGATAATTCTTAGAACATGTAGCTATTTATGTTCATGTTCACTACTTACTTGGATCAACCGTGACAAGCATGGCAGTGCCACCAAAATCACAGGTGCCTCCTCGAATCTTTGCCTTCTGCCAGTAACTATTGAAAGCATATGCAGCATGTGCGAGCAACGTATCAGGCTGGAAGCACGATCCATTGGGCTGGATCGACTTGCAATCTGCACCTGACCCACAAGCGTAGTCTAACGCTTCTTGAAGTTCCGAATCAGGCACGGTAGGCTTTGCCACGCACCAGACTGCATATTGTGGTTTCTTGTGTGGTGGTGGCGACACTAGCGATGGTGGTGTGTGAATTGGTGGGGATTGGTGTACCGGTGGGCTTGGAACGTGCTTAGGAGGGCTAGGACTGTGTGTAGGTGGATTGGTCCCGTAGGAAGGTGCACTAGGTGAACCACCTGGTGATACAGGTTCATAAGCATATGGTGGCTTTGGTATTGGTGGCAGATATGCTGGCGGGCCGTTGAAACTAATAGATGGTGGTGGTGGCGGGGACGTCCTCGCCTTGGACGGTGGTGGTGGGCTAAATGGTGGTGTTTCGCAGAAGGGAGGAATGTTATCTGGCAATGGAAGTGGTGCTAGTAACTCGTAAGGTGGTAAGGAGATCGGTGAACTCAGTCTCATAAGGTCACCATTTGTAGGTTGCAGTGGTGATGAATAACGTTTGGATTGATCTGGTTCCTCCCGCATTCTTCTTACTGAGCTTCTATGGAGTTTAGGACCATTGTAGTGCAATGTCTGCACATGGAATCTTGCATCTGCATCAATTTCACTAAATAAGTAATCTCTCACCTATGCAATATGAATGCACGTAACTATCACCAAAAATTGTACGTCGAGTAACAAAAAACTCGAACTCTTAAGTGTTGAAATATTAGTGCTCTACTCTCATTCAAGCCACTTCTTTTTCATGTTACAGTATGGTTTCATTCCACAATCAAACAATACTGCAATTCATAATCTATAAATGGTTGAATTGTGAGTTTTGAGACATATTTGTCAATGCATTTTACAAGGATATATTGTAGACTCGAGGCCAATTAGTTAACAATATGAGATGAGAGAGTCACCAACGTAATCTCAAAGAACTGAACAAAAAAGGTGAGGTATTGGCATGTTAAACTGCAAATAGAATGAGGGAAGGAAGAGCAATACCGTTGAATGAGAAGAAGGTGGCGACAATAATGAACATACAAAGCGCTTCTTTTAATCTCCAACCCATGGCATGAAAATGCTCTACTCGTACCAAAATCTTGATGAAGATCAGAAGTTGGAAGGTGACAATTGTGCAATCCTATTGGCAAGCAAATGGGAATATATGTATACCCTTCAGGGCTGGCCAACAGTGCAAACTATCAACAGAAGGACAAATTTAGAAAAAAATGGGTTATTATCAATTTGGAGTAACAAAATATGATTCTTCCTTCCAATTTGTCTCGTTGACACATACACTTGTGAATTGAAAGTTTGATCAATTAAAAAAAGCTGGCATTTCTTGTGATCTTCTTGTGTCTCAAGTTGCTCAGCATATATGCTTTCTTGGCAAGAGAGGAAAATCAAGGACACGAATTTTATATTGCTTGCTTTTTACTCAAACATCTCTCTTTTGTAGTGGGAGCCAATGCTTTTCGATCCAAAGACTTAAAGTTAATCTCATAAGTTGATAGACAAATAATTAACATTAAATTATAAAAATTACTACTTGAATAAATTTTTAATAAATAACTCAAGATTTTTTTTTGTAGAATTAATAATTTGGACTCGATCTACATACAATGGACTAAATCTAAATTAATCTAATTCTAAATAAAGTTTGAATTTTAAAAAATTTATTAATATCAAATTGATTTAAATCATATAATATTATTGTTCTATAATTAATTAATTAAAATATCATTATTAAACCGAAAGCCCAATCAAACTTCAAACCTATACCAAATAGTTTGAACTGAAAAAAGATTTAAATTGAACCCGTCGCCATCTCTACCTTGTAATTACTAAACTTATTCCTTTATAAATAAAGCAGTAATAACAACAATAAAATATCCAATAAGAGTGCTGTGAAACGTAGAGTTTAAAAAATAAAGAAGTTAGAAGCTGAAATAGAATTCAATATTGGCAGGTCTATTAAAGGGCCCAAAGGGTCAACATGAAAAACAAAAGGCCCAAGACAAAACTAAGTACCAATAGTTCACATAGAATAATGGTGATAAAAATGAGAATGAACATGGTAAATAATGGTGATAGATATTATCATTATAATTGTGATGGTTGATTAAGAGGAAGGAATGATTACTATTGCCATTGGTAATAATTAGTTTGTAAAAAATACAAGAAATAAAAATTTATTATATTTTAATTAATTAATTAATAATATTTTAATTAATAATTATATTGTAATGAATTAATTACAATATTTTAATTGATAAACAAATTATATTTTAATTTGTTATATTGTAATTAATTAATTATTTTTAATTAATTATAATGTAATTAATAAATTAATAATAATATTTTAATTAATTATATTGTAATTAATTAAGTAATTACAATATTTTAATTAATAAATGAATTATATTGTAATTAATTAATTAAAATATTTTAATTAATGAATAATTATATTTTAATTAATTATAATGTAATTAATTAATTAATAATTAATTACAATATTTTAATTAATGGATAATTATATTTTAATTAAGTAAATAATTAATTAAATACAATATTTGAATTAATGAATGAATTGTATTTTAATTAATTATATTGTAATTAATTAATTAATTAATAATATTTTACTTAATTATAATATAATATAATATAATTAATAATATTATTTTAAGTAATTATATTGTAATTAATTAATTGTATTTAAGTGATTAGTATTTAAAATATTTTTTAAAAAAGGTCACTAATAAGGAATAAATTTTATTTATTTATTAAATGGAAGGTACGAAGGATTCCTCAAAAGTATGGCATCAAACTATTATCTTTATAATGATAATCGATAACCTATCACTCACTTGTCCTTCTTTACCTATTAATTCTTTCCCAAACCTATCAACTAGGAAAAGCATGAATGTTTTTCTAAAAATGGAATATTGTTATTTTTAATATGAAGTCTTCATCTTTTTTTTTTTTAAAGATTGAGTGACTTTTTACACTTTTTAATAATGAAATTTGCAATTAAGTTAATTATTGATGAATATAATAATATATTAAGTATATATTTTAAACAAAATATTCAATGATTAATTATGATATTTTATGTAAGAGATAAATACATATTAGAAATAAGATGTGAAGTAAAATATTTTATATATTTATGGATTAATTAATTATTTTTTGTTATATAATTGTCTTAATTTTAAATTAAGTTATTACATTAATGTGAATAATAAGACAAAGAAATAATCTTAGGGTCACCATTGGCTGGCGGACATGATAACTGAGAGAGACAAAAGAAAATAATAAGACAAAACAGAACAAAAACGGCCATATCAATTAAATCCTCGGATCTTTGCAACGGTCACTTTTTGGTGTCTCTGTCTCCGCCGTTTAAAACTCTTTTCCACTTTGAAAGAGGAAAGCAAAGTTCAAATCAAGCAAGCAAGCAACGGTCACAAAAAGTTCGCATTCGGTCTTTTAACTCTAGTGAACGCCATGAAGATAAAAGATGAGGAAGAGGAAGAGAGGGCGAGCCTGATTCTACGTAGTTGCAAGGTGGTTGAGTACTTGGAACCGGTCATGTCCAAGGAGCTTCTCTTCAAGTTCCCTGACAACTCTGCCTTCGACTTCGACTATTCACAGAGCTCAATATGGTCTCCTCTGGTCCCCAGAGTTCACTGTCCCATGGAATTGGAATTGTCTTCAGTCACACCCAGAAAGCTCGCTTTTGGGGTTGGCTTAGAATTGGGTAGCAATAACAAAGGTAGTAGAAGTGGCTCCAAGAAAGGCAACTCCAAGTTCAAGAAAAAGATTGCTACTTCAATTACCAGCGGGCTGAAGTTTGATTTGGATGTGTTGAAGATGAAGCAGCACAAGAAGAATAAGTTCAGGGTCTCTGAGTTCTCTCCACCTCCTGGTGTCTCGTGTGCTCCATTTGCTGCCAAGGTAAAGCTTCAGTTTTTTAACACATTTGTCATTAAATTGGTGCTTTTCTTTTGTGGATTTTGCTCATGAAATGGATGTTGTGCTCAGGGATGGAACAAGGTGTTGAAGGCTGCTTCGAAACATTTCAAGAAAAAGAGAAGGAAAGATCCTGCATCGCATGTGAAGCTCTCCAATTATTTGACGGACATGTAAACTGCTGAAGGGTTTTCATTTGCAGGGTGAAATTGTATTGGTAGTTAAAAACATGGAATAGAACTTACTAGTTTCCACTTGTATTAATAGCTTTTCCCAATGACGTAATGATCAATAAAGTATGAAATGAAATAGTTTTATTCAAGATTTTAGATCGTACACCACAATTGATGCAATTGCGATTTTATTATCAATAGTTAAGTCCACATTTATTACAAATTATTACAATAATCCGCAATCACAATTCATAGGTGTATGATCAGTCATCCTTCATACACATTTTTATATTTTTGTTCAGAGATTACTGGAATGAGTCTGGATTTCCTTCCGAGAAGGAGGAATCTGAGTAGATAGCTTCAGAGAAATATGCTGCATGGTTGGACGAGATCGTGGATTGGAACGCAAGCATGAAATGGCAATTTTCACAATAGTGGTTATAATTTCAGCTATTTGAATCTCAGGAGGTATGAGGCGATGGTCCAACAGTTCTGATAACTGATCCTCTTGAATATTAGATGATGACAAAGACGAGATAAGATCGCTTGGATGCTTCCCCATTACTATTTCCAATGCCAGAAC
>JANVCQ010000003.1:3532664-3549994 GCA_025531925.1 Erythroxylum plowmanianum | reverse complement strand
TATAGGATTGGTTAATTTGATAATACCTTTAGAGTCTCTTGGGTTGTAAATTGCCTTTGAGTTTATTTGGCTTTTCTGACCTCTTGTGAGTTGGTTGGTTTCTAATTAAACTTGAATCAAGGTGTGTGTGTTTGAGCGAACATTGGTATTCTTACATTATGAAGGTGGGTATGGTTTGATAAGTGGCTAAAGGTAAATTTTAATTAGTTACTAGAATTCTGAAAATTCCAATTGTTGAGTGCTTCTTAATCTGTTTTGAACAGTTTTTCTTAATTTCACTTAGAGATAAGCAAAAGTTTGAGTTTGGGGGCATTTGTTGCAGACATTTTTATCATTGAAATGAGTGGCATTTTCTCTTAGTTTTTGTATACAATCATTGGGTATTATACATACTTTTCCTGCTAAATTGTTTAGTTTACCAAAATTTGCATTTATTGTTGTTCATGTTTAATTTGTAGGAAATGCATTTGATTTTCGTTGTAAAGACCACAACAACAATTACATGAGGGAAAGTCCAAAAATTTGTCACAGAGGGAAGAGAGGAGCATTAAACGACAACACCAAGCAGCTAAGTTTTAATAGGAGCGAGGAATTAAATTAGAGGCACGAAATTAACGCACTAGTGGGCAGTTCCAGCACACCATGCCAACAGGAAAAAGAAGCACAAAATTTACACAAAAAGACAGACCAAAGTGAAAACAACGCAGAAAAGAGGGACTCACTAACTCTATCATTCACGTGGGACCAGCTCATAAAGAATATTAGATATGGTGGCTAAAAACAGAAAAGAGGTGGAAGCTACGTGGAAGCAAAGAGGAAAAGACTCTCCACTCAAAAAGTTGAAGCACTCATGCTACATTGGGGGGACTCACATACTCTTTCCAAAAACATATTTTTTACAAGCATTGGTTGGAAACAAAAAGATTAACGAGCAGCTGGTGCATGAAGAAGGATTTTTTTAGGGGAATATCGTAAAACCATGAGAGCTCCAAAGGACCCACGACGTTAGGGGACACCAACGTTACAGCTCCAAGGAAGAACGTAAAAACCACTAGGGACATCAATAGAGGCAGACATCAACGTGAAAAGGAGAGGAAGGTGGGTAGCGTGAACTGGAGAGACCCACCAACAGCAGACAATCCACTTCAAAGACACCAGCTGGAGATGCACTTGAGGAGAGGAATTAAATAAAAAAAGAGAGGCAGACACCAATGAAAAAAGGAAGGGAAGGTGAGCTGTGCGTTATATAGGGGGTGAGTAGCGTGAATTGGAGAGGGGTGCGGGAACCCAAGAGTAGACTGAAGGTGGTATGTGTGAGCTAAAAATAATAGAAGAGAAAGCTGAAGGTGGTATGCGTGAGCTGAAAAAAGAAAGGAGTGTGGTTTAGAAAATAGCGTGGACTGCAGAAGAGAGGAGCTGAGGGTGTGCGTGAACAGAAAATAATAAAAGGGAGGAAATAATGAGAGCAGAAAGGTGGGTGGAAGGAGCAGAAAATAAAAAGAAAAAAAAGAAGCAAGGAGCTGAAAAATAACGTTGGCTGAGAAAAGAGTGTGGACTGGAAGACAAACATATGTGCGTGAGCTGAAGAAGCAGAAAAATCAAAGGAAAAATAGAAGAGCGAGAGGAGCTCCAAACGAAATCAACACTATACCTAAAGAAAATCACGCATAAGAGGAGAGACCAGCTAGAGGAACTTGAGGCGTGGACATCAAGGGTGCACCACCAGTGGGAAAACGACAAGAGCACAGTGACGCAACATTAGAGGGAGACCCGAAACTCATTCAATTTCTGTTCTATTATTTAATTTCTCCTAATGTTGTTTGCTGAGCATAATTTCTATGGTTTTCATCCTATCATGACTGAGTAGTTTCCTCAAAGCTTCAAGGTTGGGCTGAAGCTTTTAGTTAATTTTTGTGGACTGCATTTCGGTTGATTTATGAGTATGGATTTATAAGTTTGATTTTTCTGTTTGATATTAATTTTGCTGGTATTGTTTTTGGCCAACCATTACTAAGGACTAGTTGTTAATTGAAGAACCGATAGGTGAAAATTAATAACGGAACTCCAAAACAGAAAACTTAAAAATTTCAGATTTAGACATAGACTGAATTTATGAGAGAAAACCGGGTGAGCAAAGAACATAATGGGTTATACTTAATTGCTAGGCTACGATAGTAAACTAGGATTATTGCGTAATACTCCTTTGATACCTTGAAAAAAGATCTAAGAAACTCTAGGCTCAACCGTTTATCAACCAAAACATTTTCCTAATAAATTGATCCAGGTAAAGTCCATAGAAAACATTAAAAGTGGAACCATCCTTGAAGCTTACCACATTCCATTTGGATTAATCCCTAGAGATATTCGCATCTTTATTTAAGCATTGGTTTTATTTATTTATTTATTTATTTTGATAGTTAAATTTTCTTTTAATTTAAATTCCCCATTTTTACACAATTGCTTAGTCCAATTAATTGAGTGATCCAAGCCTGATACTTACACAATTACTCCCTGTGGGACGATATTATACTATATTACTTGAGACCCGTGAACTTTCGGAACCACATCACTATTCAGCTGTGCATGTTTTCTTGACTGTGTAAGAAGTTGTTCTTTGTCTCTTTTTCAAGTGTCTTCTTAAGTGTTGAATTGTTTGTTTAATCACTTGAGTGATTTATTCATTGTTCTTGCTTTAAAAGATTGTTCAGAAAAATCCTTTGTTGAGGTTAACATGAGTTGGTCATGTTATTGGGAGTGAAATTCTTTCACGAGTTGTGAGGGCGAGGGATAGTGTCAAGGGTTGAGTGATGTCAGCTCAATAAAGCCTTGTATAAAACTATTGTCATTAGTGAAAGAATTGAGCTAGGTGAGGGTCTCACAAACGTAGACAAGGTGTGTCAAATTGTGTTAACAAATATTGATGTTGATCTATTTTATTGCATTTAATTCTTCTAGTTTTTGATTGTGCTGGAAATAATTGTGGTAAATCGAAGATTTTGCATAACTACTACACCTCTAAGGTTCTTTCAAATTTTCTAAGGAAGTGGAGGAAAAAGGAAAAAAATGTGTTCATGGAAAATGACATCTTAAGAGGTGAAAATTTTCTTTGTATCAAGGTCATATACTCGATATCCCTTTTGATCAAGAGTATAACCAATAAATATTCAACGATAAGCACGTACATCAAATTTATACATGGGGTTGAGGTTTGATACATAACATAAACAGGCAAAAACTCGAATATATGAATAAATAGGTTGCTTTCTATGTAAGACTTTATAGGGTGACTTATGAGACAATAAAGGTGTAGGTAGGCGATTTATGAGATAATAAGTTGTTTTTATCCTCTCTCCTTAAAATTTTAAAGGTAAATTTGCTTAAAATCGAAGTGCACAAGCCACATTTAACAGATGACGGTGTTTGCGCTCTACTACTCCATTCTATTGGGGTGTGTGAGTACAAGAATGCTGGAAAAAAATGCCATGATCATTAAAAAAATAATGCATGGATGTGAATTCAGTCCCATTGTCAGATTAAAGAGCTTTAATTTCATGTTGAAATTGAGTTTTAACCCATGAAAAAAAAATTTAATAAAAATTGTGTCTTTGATTTAAAACTCATAAGGTGCTAAGTAAAATGAGAAAAATCATCTACAATAGTCAGAAAAATATTGTGCTCCAATATGAGAATTAACTTTGTAAGTTCCCCAAATATCATAGTGAATTAAATCAAAAGGTGCTACTGAAGAAATGCAACTATGAGAAAATGGTAAGCATGTTTGTTTAGCTAAAGGAAAAATGTCACAAACATGTTGAGGATCAAAAAGATTTCTGAAATTTTCTTCAATAATTCTTGAAGAGGAGCAGATGAAGGGTTTCCTAATCATTGATGACAAAGATTGGAAGTGCAATGGACGCTAAATGCAAGGTGTGGATTTTGACTAGGTGTGAGGTAGTACAACCCATTTTTTGCTTACCTGTGCCAATCGTCTTCCTCGTATCCACATCGTATGCCACACAAAAATTGAGATAAAATATTACATTACACCTTAATGCTTGTGTAAGTTTGCTAACTAATAATAAATGTACTTTGAAACTTTGGAACATATAATACCCCATCAAGTACTAAGTCTGAAGATAATATGATATAGCATATGGAATTAATCTTTGCTTTACCACCATCAGGTAACTCCACATAATCACAATGGATCTTTGATTTTTTCTGTGTGAGTAGAGATTTGGAAATATGGTCCGTCATACCATTAGCAATAATCCAATATAAAGTGGAAAGTGAACCATGTTAAGTAGTATTACAAATGGGATTGAGTGTACCTGCGACATTCGTAAAGTGTTGATCATTACCATTTCCTTTGTGAAGTAAGGCTATGATTTGATTATATTCCTTGGTGTTGAATGCCTTCCCTTCTCTAGTTGGACTTATAGATGATTCGACGATGATGGTTTGGGTGTTGTTGGCTGCAACCTTCTTTCCTTTTGGCTTCACATTCTTTCCATGTAATTTATGACCCACTGGGAATCCATGTAAGTAGAAACAACAATTAATGAGGTGACGCTCTCAGTCACAATGGCTACACTTAAGTGGCTTTCGTGGAGTCCAATTTTCTTACAGCTCAGAAGATTGATTTATTTGTGCTACTTGCGTCATTTGTTGAGAATGAGAGAATTGCATCGCATGGTAGCCTTAATTTGATTCACATTTAGTAGCTACATCTGCTTGTGTATAGAGTACAAGAGCATGTGTCTTGCGAGCATTTGGCAGAGGACTCATCATCAGAATTGATCTATATATAGTTGCATATAACTCATTTAAGCCCATAAGGAATTGCATAACCCTTTCCTTCTCTTTCCATTCAATGAGGCCTTTCAAGCCTCCATATGTGCATTTTAGAGGCTCGTGATATGAAGCTAATTCATCCCTAAGAGCCTTCTTCTTAGTATAGTAAACAGATATTGATTGTTGTCCCTGTCAATGTTTAACAATTTCCTATCGAATCTGAAAGATTCTTGAATCATTTCCTTGTAAAAACTGCTCTTTAAGGTCTTCCCGAACTTTTGCTGCTGTTGCAGCATAGATAACGCTTCCTAATAAATCAGGAAGAATTGCATTTAGGATCCATGAGAACACTATATCATTACACCATTTCCATATATGGAATTTTGCTTTTGTGGATGATGGAGCCTTAATGGATCCATCAATCAACCCTGTTTTGATCTTTGCATAAAGACTGACGCATATAGCACGACTCCATTGCCCATAATTGTACCTTTTAAGAGGTTTGGTGACTAGAACAATTCCAAGATGATCAGAGGGGTGCAAGGCTAATGGATCCGCAATATCAATTGTTGTCTCTATGGTTATTCCACTCATGACATTGTGATTGTTGCAGAAGGTGTTTTGATTTCAGGGTCACCAGGATTGGTGCTCTTATACCATGTAAAAATGATGATAAAACAGGAGAAAAATAATTAGGAATTTCTCTCTATGTTTTATCAGTAAAATTTATGAGATTTATAATTTGAGGAAAAGCTATTCTATATGAATAGTTCCTGAATACTTGCTAATTACAAAAAGAATTATTCCTATATTATCTCTATGTAATAAAGTCCATATATCATGCTGATAACGATTTTTAATACAGCTATACACATATTGCATAAAATGTGGAATAATTTTCTATCCTTTAATAGTACTATTGGTGAACAAATTTTCGATCTGTCATTAAAGGATCTAAATCAATTAGGGAAGATGCTTTTTCTTATCTCAAGTGTATTGGTTTATGTTCATTATTATTTCAATCACTTATGTTATTTTATTTTCATTCTTTATTATCAAAAGTTGTTGAGAAAATCCTTTGTTGAGGTTAGCATGAGTTTGTTGTATTATTGGATGTTGTTCTTGGTCGATAATGTGATTTTCTATTAAGCTGATTAGGTGTTGATCATATGTATTTTGGTGGCTATCATTAGTGATGGTGGTGTGCAAAAAATTCCAACAGCCTTTATGAGTTATGCAGCTCTGATGCCGAAACATGCATGTTTGTTGGTGATTTTTCTGTTATTGTGTGTGAGGTGTTATGGTGATAATATCAAAAGATTACAATAGAGTTCTTGGTGGACAACTTCCAGTTTTTTCATTGATGAAGCGCCATATTTAGGGAAGTTGTTTTTTATCTTAAGTATTGTCTTTGTTTATATTCATTACAATTTTTATCAGTTGAGTTAGTTTATTTTCATCCTTTATTATCAAATATTGTTGAGAAAATCCTCTATTGAGATTTTGTTTATGTTCATGATTATTTCTAATAAAAATTGAAGGGGTTAATAGTTTCACAAACTTTCCAATTTTACTGTGGACATCTCTAATACAAATGAAAACAAAAGCAATCAAAAAATGAAATAATAAAAAGCACAAAAATTTAATAATACAGTTCGACTTCATATATATCTATTTTCTTCTTGTTCTTACTCTTCCCTTACAACTTTAATCTTTTGACTTTGCAAAATTAGTCCATTTGTATATCATGCCTATGAATCTTCGGAAAGATTATGGAAGAAACTAAAGAAGCATACTAAATTGGTAATTACTCTCTAACTACATAATCGGGTTCATAAGGTTTTCTTTGTGTTCATAAGGGTTATTCCATTGAGTAGAAATGAATATAAGTACTGAAAATAAGATCAAATTATCACAAATGAAAACAATCAACAATTTTAAGAAAACTACAAATTGAATAGTTTGATAAAAAAAGTTCAGGAGGCAATATCATATTATACATATATAGGATTATATAACATCTTATCAGCCTTTTAACAAAATCATGAATATTTTAAGTAATTATTATGGAATAATATTCATTCAAATTGAGCAAGTTCCTATTAAACTTTTATGCTTTTACGCCTAGTGAGAAAATAGCAAAAGAATTATAAAAAATTGAAAGTGCTTCCGTAAACTAATTAAAAAAGCAAAATAAGCTCTTAGTTTATATAAAAATGAAAAGTTATAATTTATCATCTTAATGTTTTAAGTTGAAAAAAAATTTGAGAAAGAGATCTTTAGATAAAAATAATAAAAAATATGAACTTTCATTTTCATTTAAGGAATTTTAAAATTGAAGTTTAAATTATCTTCAATTTTAATTGTAAAAAAAATCATGTCTTGAACTTCCTAACAAAAACTAACAAAAAAGTTGACGTCTCAAAATGATGACATATAAAATAATAATTTACTTTTGTTATTAATCTACTCGGATCCAAATTCCAAAGTTCCCATCGTCGGAACCCAAACTTACCTAACCTAGAACCAAATAAAAGCGTTTATTGTCTATAAAAGAAAATTTCAAAGACCAGTCCTAGTTTTCTCGCTAAAATTCAGACGTCTCAGTGTTTTGATCTTTTTTTTTTTTTACCAACGAGGTGTTATAGAAAGGTTCTAATTATAAGAAAGTACCTTTAAACTATCCACACTTTCACTAATTTTCGTTTGAATCAGATAGGTCCTTTGCAGGAGGCAAAACTCTGATCTCAAATTTTAAACAGCTGCTTAAGACGACTGCTTAAAAGTTTTGATCTTTGTTAGTGGGTAACTCGACGTTTGGGTATTCTGCATAGTTGGGTTGACAACAGGAGGTTGTAGGAATGAAGTCTTCCAAAATCATAATTCAAAAACTAATCAAAATTATGGATCCTTCTGTAGTAAAATTATTTTGGGGTTTACCATGTGTCGGATGTCAACGGCCTATCATGTTTAATTGTTTAGGTACCGAAGAAATGGTAATAGGGTCCTGAGTAGTAAAGGTGGTAAGTCTGATTTGGGCCCTGTCTAAGGCTCGAACAGGTTCAAGACTCGTGGCCTGATCTCGAGCTTGATAAAGTAAAAAAGAAAAATCATTTTGCTATCAACACCGGGCTGGATTGGGTCAAAAAGCTTAAATTCAAGTCTAACTCAAATTTTGAAATTTTTAAAAAGAATTTAAGTTTAGCTAAAAGGAGTGTAGTTTAGTTTTAAAAATGTTAGTATTGTATATTAGTATGCCTTAATTTCACCAAAAAAACATGTTATTATGTTGAAATAGTGTCCTCACCATCTGATGAAAAATATCTTCATTTCATGGAATGCTTTATGGAATTAAGTACATTTGAGTTCACAAAAAAATTTTAAATTATAAATTAATTGCAATGTAATGTAATTGTTAAAATTAATATTGCTAAAAATATGATCAAAGTTGTCATAAATTATGATAAGATGTTCAAAAGTAGTAATAATATTTTGAGTACAATTGCAATTATATTAATAAGAAAATTATAAATTTGATTATAATTTAAAATTTAAAATTTTGATTGATAATTACATACTATTGTTATTTTAAATTAAATTGCGTTGTCTTTACTTGAAATTTTGCTGAGATGCGAAATTTAAGGAGTTATCTCTTTATGGGAAGGTTTTAAAATATACAAACTTACCCTTAATTAGTAGAGAAATTATTTCTAATAGATACATAAATAAATAAAGTTTTTCAAAACGATTGGAAAAATAATAAACAAATACATAAGTAAATGAAAATTAATAAAAATAAAATAAAAGTACATAATAAATAAACAAAGAAGTAAATTTAAAAACTGAAATAAATGAATAAAATAACCAAAAATAAGTGTCACAAATAAAAGTATTAAGTTAATTAAAAAATAAAATTGAAGAAAAGTGTTCAAAATCTTATGAAAAGAGATTTTTTAAGATTATGTAATTTTATTGCTTGAATTAGTACCTTATGTCGTGTCATAATTTTGTCATTTACTAAAATGAATTTTGTTAATATGTTGTTGACGTATCTTAGAACACATTTTTCGTTCTTTCATCTAGTAGCTGCCTTACTTTTTTAGTTAAGAGTTAAGGTTAATGGGGGCCGGATTAAAGTTAGGGTTATAATTAGAGTTATATTCAAAGTTAATCATCTAATTAACACTTTTTTGTTTGAAAATTCCAAGTCTGAAAATTGCAAGTTTTACAGTGTAAACTAGTTTTTAATTTTCAATTTGATTCCAATAATCTGATCCAAATCTACAAAGTAGAATATTTTATTAACCCTAATCTTCTTGATTTATCTTTGATTATTGTTGAGAGGACCATTAAGGGCCAACCCTTTTTTTACAAATAGCATCTTTAACCCTTATAAAAAAAAACTGAACATATTAAGATAAGATTATGGAAAATTTTGAGTGATAAAAATCATATAAAATTATTAAACATCACATATTCTCCGTTAAAATTTTAATTTGAAAATAAAAAATAATTTGACACTAGTGTTATCTCCCTGTCTCTCCGCAGGTCGTTACAAATTCTCTATTTACTGCCTATAAATCATAACCTTGTTTGCTTCCAGGTCCTAAACGTCCCACAATCCAGTAAACTAACCATTCCACAGAAAAGATTTACAGAGAAGACTATTAACCAATAATCCCCAATTATTTTCCAATAAATTCACTATTTCTTAACCAATAAATTCAACGTCTTTGAGTTAGATTCGTAAATCGGCAGAAAATAAGTCAAAATGTTATAATAACGAAGCAAAGAAGAGAGATGAAAGTAAAAATGAAGAAGAAGAAATTCAGAGTAAACGTGCCACTAATCCTTCGTCTTCTCTATTTGTTGTTATAATGGAAAAGATGCGATGAGATCGATTGGATGCTTTCCCGCTATTATTTCCCACGTCAACACTCCAAAGCGATAGACACCATATATACTTTTCATTCACTTCCATCGAATAGCAAAATTTTCTAAATTATATTAGAATAAATTATTATGTTACATACTTTTAAATATATGTTATAATTTATATGCTTATTCGGATATGATTTTAATAAAGAAACTTATTTAAATATTTGATGGAAAATTAATACAAGTCTTTTCGTCTCCTTCAACTGTTCGTCGCAACTTGTTGCTGTCACTCCCCATTGCACAATAGCTGAAGAATTTGGAACCTTGGATAATTTCTTACCCCACTAAGACGTCGCCCAATTGGCGAAAGGTTTTGAGTTGGATAATCCCCCACTTAATGTTAGGTACTTTATCTTTGGGGCAACTTTCCAATTTCCACATACCCTCGTTCTCCTTTCCACTTGGAAACTTCGCCGAGGTTTCACGGTTACATTCAAACTTGGCAGCGGAGAGAAAAATTACAACTGGCACGTGATCGAATATGAGCTGGCAATCTATAGGGGTTAAAAATATTTACGTGTTTATAATTTCAGGTTGTATATCTTGTAAGTTAAATATTATAGTCCATTTGATCGAGTCCCGTTAAATTGAAAAGAAACTCTTGTAAGTTGAAAACAAAAGGATCCTGTTATAAAATGAAAAAGTTTCTTGTTGAAATAAATACACATACAATATAATGCAGAAATTTAAGGGTCTGTTTAGCTGAGAGTTTTATAATAGAATGAAATGAAACGTAACACAATCTCATCATTTGGAAGGAGATTCTGTTAATTAACATCCAACCAAACAAGCTCTAAAAAGAGAAGAGAGAGAAGGACTTTGTTGATTTATACCAGTTAGACTTTTAACTCAAGCCTATATCCAGTCCCTAAATATTCAACTTGAGTGTTTTACTATAAAAATCAAATAGTAATTTAAAGAGCCTTTTCAAGCTCATGAGTACATATTTTTCAAGATTCTTCATCTCTTTTACACTCGACGTGTATAATAAGCTTATAAAAGCTCACAGAAAAATAAAATATAAAATCAAAAGTAAGTTCTTAAATAACAATTTCTCTCTTGATAGAGTGATTTCACTTTCTAAGTCACAATAAAAATAATATGACTATCAAGAATATGAATGCTGCTCAAATGTTTTGAAAGTCTTAGTATATTCGTTTCTTTACAAGTGTTGTTTTTTTTTAAATAGTCAATTTCTTCAACTAGCCATTATTTCATCTTGTAATCTTAGTCTACTGGATAGTTTTAAATCTAAATAACTTCGATGTCATCTTTGCTAAAAATCTTCCAGTAATTACTGAACTAATACATGACCTTCATAATTTGTAGGATCCTTTCGAATAAACTATTTCTAATAAGGTAAATTCATAAAAAAGATTCTTGCAAAAAAGAAAACGTATTTTTTATGATTTTCTTTTCTTTTAAAAATTAGACTGTTAATTATACAAGGAAATAAATTTAATTTAAATTTTGAAATATTATAAAGTTATTATCAAAATGGTTAATCATAAACCTTGAACTAACAACCTCAACCCTTATCAAAACTATAAATAGAGGCTTACTTAGTACCAGACCTTCCCGTTATCCTACAATCACTTCAAGTTTGAAGGTAAAGTCTTCCAACTGTCCTTCACATTTCTTCAATCGATCGATTTTGTTGAATCTTTTATGTGGATTTCTTCATAAATACATCTTGAATAAGTGGAAGGACGAAGCTTGACAGTCGCCACCTTTTAGGAGAACTAGGCTATACTAAGTCCAGATTAGCTCATTTTCACCGTCTTCAAATCGGTTACTACTTTCCCGCCCAGAGAGCACCTTCAGGACCAGGTCTTCATAGACGCTCACCACCTAATTAACTTGATAATGCTCAAGTCACCTATGTTCAATTGTCCTTCTTAGCTTACTATACCCCATGCGATCACCTAAAATAAAGGTTTTAAGGAACAAAATCTGTATTTCTTCTGTCAATTAGTTTTCTTGTATTATGTGTAATGTACAAAGCATAAGAATAGTCGATGAATAGTGTGTTGTTAATTTGTTTAATAATAAAATGGGGGACTTCACATATAGTCCATTTGTATATCATGCCAGTGAATCTTCGGAAAGATTATGTAAGAAACTAAAGAAGCAAGCTGAATTAGGAATTACTCTCTAACTACACAATTGGGTGTATTTATGGTAGACATCATTCTAGAACTTAAAAGGTTTTCTTTGTGTTCATAAGGGTTCCATTGAGTGAATTAATATAAGTACTAAAAATAAGATCAAAGTATCAAAAATAAAAACAATCGACAATTTTATGCCCAATAAATCAGCAAAACATGTTTTAGTAAGTTTTTAGAGCTAAATAAGCAATATATCTAAAGCAGTAAGAGTTTTTTTTTCTAAAATTATGTGTGTACAAAATATAATTTTCAGAAAAGTTACAAATTGAATAGTTTGATAGAAAAATTTAGGAGGCAATATAAATCTTGTGTGGGAGAAAATAACGTCCTGCCTTTTATTATGCACAAAGATGTGTACGTACAATTACAAACCTTCCCAAGCAGGTTACCAAAATACAGTCAACTTCCTAAAACAATATTTACAACTAATATCCACCTAATATCTACCAATACTCTCCCTTAAGTTGGAGCATAAAGATCATAAATGCCCAACTTGTGAAGAATGTAAAGAAATTGTTGTTTTCCATGATATATGGACTTTAACCCTTATCAAAAAAAAAAAAAAAACTGAACATATTAAGATAAGATTATGGAAAATTTTGAGTGATAAAAATCATATAAATTTTAATTTGAAAATAAAAAATAATTTTACACTAGTGTTATCTCCCTGTCTCTCCGCACGTGGTTACAAATTCTCTATTTACTGCCTATAAATCATAACCTTGTTTGCTTCGAGGTCCTAAACGTCCCACAATCCAGTAAACTAACCATTCCACATAAAAGATTTACAGAGAAGACTATTGACCTATAATCCCCAATTAATTTCCAATAAATTCACTATTTCTTAACCAAGAATCTTTGTTCAAACCTCGATAAATTCAACGTCTTCGAGTTAGATTCGTAAATCAGCAGAAAATAAGTCACAAAATGTTATAATAACGAAACATAGAAGAAAGGTGAAACTATAAACGAAGAAGAAGAAATTCATGAATAAAGGTGCCACTAATCATTCGTCTTCTCTATTTGTTGTTATGATGGAAAAGATACGATGAGATGGTTTGGATGCTTTCCCGTTATTATTTCCCACGTCAACACTCCAAAGCGATAGACATCATACTTTTTCTTCGTTTGTGAATACTTTGACGTTTCTTTTTCTTCGTTTGAATCTTTTTTTAATCTGTTAAACAAGCTTTGGAGATCCGAAGCTTAAGATTTCTAGTGGTTAGTGAAAAATTGAACCATTGATTCAATTCTTTGGTGGGTGGGAGTTCTTCGTGAAAATGGACTTTTGCTATGATTGTATGCACAATAGCTGAAGAATTTGGAACCTTGGAGTACTATGTGATCTCTGATTTTAAACTATAACTCTATGAAATCTTTAACGTAAAATAACACAAATTAAGTGAGCAACCTTCGAAGGAAAGAAGTTATAATTGATGGGTAGACTTCCTGGTCCTGCTTTTCACTTTAAATTTAGGAGGATGAAAGAAGTTATAGTTGATGGGTAGACTTCTTGGTCCTGCTTTTCACTTTAAATTTAGGAGGATATTTTAGTTGCCATTTTCTTACCCCACTGAGACGTTGTCCAATTGGCGAAAGGCTTTGAGTTGGATAATCCCCCACTTAATGTTAATGCCTTTATCTTTTGGGTAACTTTCCAATTTCCACTTGTAATTTATTAATTTATAACCATCGTTCTCCCTTCCATTTTGAAACTTCACCGAGGTTTTACGATTATATTCAAACTTGGGAGCGGAGGGAAAAATTGCAACTAGTACATGATCGAATATTAACTAGAAACCTAAAAAGTAATTTAAATCTACAATTATTTATTACCACAAAATTTTATGAAACGAATCATAGTATTTTTAACAAGTTCTAAAATTTATTAAAATCAAGTTTAAAATTCATAAATAAGTGATTTTTGGATGTCAATTACAATCTTGTAAAACATTTATGGATCGAATGATTTTTACGTACTTGTATCCATGATTATTTTTGTTTTTGTATGATATTGATTTATTCCCTTTCTGCTTTCTTTCTTTAATGTGTTTCTTCAATGATTCAGAATAATTGAAATTTCTATTAATAAGTTTTTGTTTCTAAAACTTAAATACTCAATCACCAACCATCATGATGGTTCATTGTTGGAAGAGAAAGGGAAGAGTTTTTGACCCATTTGAGATCTATTCTGTAATACCCAATAATTATTATCTTGGATGTTTTTTATGGGACTCAAATCTATAAGTCACACGAAACATTAAATAGTCTAATAATCTCCCACTTGGCCCATTTGACGACTTGGTGATCCAATGATAAAACTTTAAGTGCACACAATACATGGAATCAATTAAGTCATCCTTAATTGAATTAAGCTGATGGGATCATGACAGTCACAAGTTATATAACATGGTTCCTTCCATGTATAACAAAATCAACTCAACTCAACAAACTTTAAGTAGATAATTCAGTAATTGTTATCTCACAAATAATAATTATTGTATACAACATAATATGGATAACCAGTAAGTGAACAAAAACATATAACTGTAATTGAATTCACAAGTGTCATAACAATTCAAGCAAGATAATTATATGTATATATATATGTCAGAATACTATGCTAACAAGGACTTATCTATAAGATCCATCCGTTCAACATGACTAATAAATGTTTTGGGCGGTAAGCCTATCGTTAACGGATTCGCTATCATGAGATCGGTATCAATATGCTCAATTAACACTTTATATTTTTGCACTTCTTCTTTCACATACAAATACTTCAAATCCATAGGTTTCACACCCTTTGAATATTTGTCATTCTTAGAGAAGAATACGGCTGCAGAATTATCACAATAAATTCTTAACGGTCTGGTAATACTGTCGACAAGACTAAAACTTAAGATAAAGTTATGCAATCACAATCCATGAACCATGGCCTCAAAGTACGCCACAAATTCAGCCTCCATAGTGGAAATAGCAATGATGGACTACTTTTCACTTTTCTACAAAACTGCTCCTCCAGCTAATAGGAACATGTAACCAAATGTAGATTTTTGTGAGTCTACACAATCGACATAGTCCGAATCCGAGTAACCTATCACTTCGAGATGGGTTGATTTGTTATATGTGAGCATATAGTCTTTAGTGCCTTGTAAGTATCTAAGATATTTTTTTAATGGCCCAAAAGCCCAAAACAAAACAGTTTTGGGCTTGGAAATTCGTCGTGCCAGCATTTGCCTTCGACGCAGCGTCTGGTGCATGTAGAGGCACTGACGTTACACCATCGTCTTCCGCCCGCTGTTTCGTTTCTGGTTCATTTTCTTTTCTTTTTTTTTTTCTCCATACGTATCCATTTCAAGCATGATCAAGAGTGTCTCTTGGTTTCTCTTCATACTGAAAACTTTGAGTTTTATTTTAACATCCATGCATGACGTGTTTGGTTGCTCTCTACTGTGTTACCCTTCATCGTTGATGGTTGTTGAAAATTTCTTTCTTTTCAACAACTATAAATGCATATGTTAATTCATCGATAAGTCCAAAAACAAATGGTTGGTTTCGTTTCGCTTCCCCTACCGAAAACTATCTCAAGTCTTACTTTTCCATGCATGGCCTTATCAACAACACGTAAGGATTCTTTTACTAGACAACCAATAAGGCAACACATGCATACCAAAAGTAATTGTCGCATATCTGTTTTGTGTATGACAATTCCATGAAAATATATAATCATGCAAAACTCCATTCATACAAAAACAAACAAGAACACAGTCATACTATAAAATCATACAATACCATGCTCTATACAAAAACATACACGGTAAACAATAAATCATGTATCATTATCATCACAAATAGCACAAATAACCATGGTGTATGACAGACAATAATAATGCAAAACCCATGGCTCTGATACCAATTGTAAAACATTTATGGATCGAATGATTTTTACGTACTATATCTATGATTGTTTTTGTTTTTGTAAGATGTTGATTTATTCCCTTTTTGCTTCCTTTCTTTAATGTGTTTTTTCAACGGTTCAAAATAATTGAGATTTCTATTAATAAGTTTTTATTTCTAAAACTTAAATACTCAATCACCAGCCATCATGTTGGCTCACCAACCATTATGATGGTTCATTGTTGGAAGAGAAAGGGAAAGAGTCTTTGATCCATTCTGTAATACCCAATAACTACTATCTTGGATGCTTTTCATGAGACTCAAATTTATAAGTCACATGAGACATTAAATGGTCTAACAAATCTTTCATCTTAGTTAAAAATTGATCTGGGATTAAGACAATGATTAAATCAGTAGCAGGCGGTTAAATTTAGATTAAAAAAAGCTGTTCTAAGCATTTTAATGCCAAAGTTGGGATAACTTTATTCAATTACTATTCAGCTAACTATAAAGAGAGGCTTACTTCTTACCGAACCTTCCCATTATCCTATAATCACTTAAAGTTTGAAGGTAAAGTCTTCCAACCGTCCTTCACATTTCTTAAATCGATCGCATAAGCATTTTATTGAATCTTATATGTAGATTTCTTCATAATTAATTTCATCTTGAAAAAGTGTTAGGAGACAGTTTTGTGCACGCACATGCGTTTTAGTTGATCGCAACTTGTTGCTGTCACTCGCCATTGCTATTGCACGCCCATTCGTCATAGACTTTTCCTATGATTGTATGCACAGTAGCTGAAGAATTTGGAACGTTGGATAATTACTTACCCCACTAAGACGTTGTCCAATTGGCGAAAGGTTTTGAGTTGGATAATCCCCCACTTAATGTTAGTGCCTTTATCTTTGGGGCAACTTTCCAATTTCCACATACCCTCGTTCTCCTTTCCATTTGGAAACTTCTCCGAGGTTTCACGGTTATATTCAAACTTGGCAGCGGAGAGAAAAATTACAACTGGCACGTGATCGAATATGAGCTGGCAACCTATAGGGGTTAAAAATATTTATGTGTTTATAATTTCAGGTCGTATATCTTGTAAGTTAAATATTATGTGAAGGTAGTCCATTTGATCGATTCCCGTAAAATTGAAAAGAACATGTTAAATTGAAAATAACATCTTGTAAGTTGAAAACAAAAGGATCTTGTTATAAAATGAAAGATCTTCTTGCTGAAATAAACACACACATAATATAATGCAGAAATTTAAGGGTTTGTTTAGTTAGAGGTTTTATAATGGAATGGAATAGAACGTAACACAATTTCATCTTTTAGAATGAGGTTTTATAATAGAATGGAATGAAGTGAGATGGAAGCGGAGGGTTTCATGTTACGTTCCATTTCATCCTAAACAATGAAAATGAAAAACCTTTCATTCGCACAGGAGGGGTTTAGGATGAAACGTAAACTAATAAATATATACTGCCTAATATAGCCTCAATAATTTCTCATGTTACCAATTATTTCTTACCA
>JANVCQ010000003.1:3498009-3526965 GCA_025531925.1 Erythroxylum plowmanianum | reverse complement strand
AAAAATATATAAATATTCAAATAAAATTTGATTTAATAATTAAAATATATTTCAAATAAATATTAATTTATAAATAAGTTTTAAATTATTTATTTTAAACTTGTACATCCTGAAAAGTACGTAATATACAAATTTTTAAGGACTTACAAAAAGGAAATTATGATCACAACTGTAACGCATGAATGCATGCAGAAACTGTCTCCAAGCACGAGCTCAATATGTGTTTATGAAGAAATCTATGCATAAGTTGCAATAGGTGTGCTTTTGTGGGATGAATTGCATAAACGTAAAGCCTTTTCAGCTGGATGACTTTACCTTCAACCCTGAAATGGTTCTAGGATAATCGGAAGGTCTGATTGTGCCTGCTCTAAAGTTTCAGCTAAAGCCTCTATTTATACTTAAGCGAAGGGTATATCTAAGATGAATAGTAATTGAATAGTCGGACATATGTCACTCAATATACTAGAAATCATTGAAAAGAGAAATAACATCAATTACAATAAACTATCATCATTAATATTTAAATTGTAGGGTCAAATAACTAATTAAATTAAATTAAATTCCTCATATCACAATTCCATATCAAAATTTGAGTGGAGTAATAAAAATATATAAAGGAATAATAAAAATCTTGATACTAATAAAAAACTATTAATAAATATTTAATTAATTATTTTTAAGTATATGATTTCCTTAAATATGAATTATAAGTATTATCGAATCAATATGTAATTAAACCATCATAAATAGTATCAGCATAACATTGGCCAATAAGATATTGGATCAAGACGACAAAGGAGAAAGTGACATCGGACAGAAAGTGACACTGAAAATTTTATTATAATTCTACATCACAAAAAGAGGAGTTATTAAATTGTAAATTGATTTTGATAGAGATATTATGAATTCAAAGAAGAGAAATTATAATTAATTTGCGAATGAATTATAAATTAAGTTTGATGAAACTTTTATAAATTTATGAAAATGATTAATTAACTTTAAATTTGTTATTTTTAGATGTATACTTTTTAAAAATATGAGTTTAAATTATTATTAGGCTACTATAAACATAATGTTACAAATTAAGTCATTGATGTCTTCCTAATTTGGTCAGTATAGACGTATAAGTTCCACTATTTTTTCTTAAACTTTACAATAAAGTCCAACTTGATAAAATAGCTTCACTCTCTTCAACCCATTCTATATGTAGGACCTATTAGGTTCCTAAGTATGTTGACAATTATTATAAATTCTAATTCTAATTTATCTTTAATTCTCCAATTAAATAATCTATAATCATAGATTAAGATTGACGTCTAGCAATGTATCGTGACCACCCAAATATTTAGGAAGGTCAAAGTAGTTTTGACTAACCTTTTTGTGTATGATTTTTTCATATAATTCAATCTTTTCATCATACAATATCTCGATTGGACATAAAGTACGAAATTAATATTTACTCTATTTTAAGTCTGATTATATTAATTCTTTGCCATTAGCTACTGATTCATTTAATGAAATTTGTAAATTATTTACAAAATATCATTCCACCTTGACTAAGAATTTTCCGAATCAATATTAATTGAGAATAATGGAACATTTTTCCTAATTACTTTAAAGTGATGAATCATATCTTAATCACACAGCTACTTCTATATAGTTCATGCTGCATCCAATGACTACTGATTGACTGACCCATGATTAAATAGGTCATTAATAGTATCAAAATATAGCAATTCCTATACAAGATAACTTTGAAGACCTCAAGTCAAAGGATCACTTATACAATTATCATAATGAGAATTCTATAGACATACAAGTAATGTTCTAAATGAGTTTCTCATATCTAGTATGTTCAGTGAACTTGTTCTTTAACAAGCACCTATATATTTGTTTAAATATTTCTATACTTTAGCCTATGAGATTGACTAATTCCTTTATAAGAAAAAGCATAACATGTGCTAGTCTTTTTACATTCTATTAATGTCCAGTCTTAATAGAACAATGACTAAGTACAATTTAAGGATAATACATAAATGCAATATGAATCTCATAATTATAATCTCACTATAATTTTATTTTTCAATGTACAATTATCCTATGACTTTATCATATATATATAAACATGTACAAGATAAATAATGTATTTAAATAATTGTTACTAAACTATAACCAAAGCGATGTGTTGTAGGGTATAATCCAACAACCACCTTTTAGGAGAACTAGGCCAAGTCCAGATTGGCTTATTTTTGCCGTCTTCAAGATGGCTTCCTGCTGGCCAACGCCAAGAAAGCACCTTGAGGACCAAATAATCATGGTCCTAAAAGCAAACTAATCCATGGAAAGAATCCTTTAATTAACTTGATAATTCTTAGTCACTCATGTTCAAGTGTCCTTAGCTTACTCTACCCCATGCAACATCATTAGAAAAAATGTTATAAGGAATAAAATCTGTATTTCTTCTGTCACTTAGTTTTCTTATTTTATGTGAAATATACAAAATAATAAAAAAATAGCTGATAAATAATGTGTTTTTGTTGTAATTTGTTTAGTATTAAATATTTTCTTCTTTTCCTTACTTTTTTCTTTAGCATTTTAACCCTTTAAATTTGCAAAATTAGTCCATTTTATATCGTGCCAATGAATCTTCGCATAGATTATGTAAGAAACTAAAGAAACATGCTTAAGTGGCAAATACTCTATTAACTACATAATCGGGTATATTTAAGAAGTCATCATTCTAGAACTTAAAAAGGTTCTTTTTGCGTTCATAAGGGTTCCATTGAGTAGAAATGAACATAAGTATTGAATATAAGATCAAGGTATCACAAATAAAAAAAATCAACATTTGCCCAATCAATAAGTAAAACATGTTGTAGTGAGTTTTTATAGTTAAATAAACAAGCAATAAATAGCTTTTCAAAAATTATACAAGGATAAATATAATTTCTAGAAAATTACAAACTGAATAATTTGATAACAAAATGAGGTTGCAATATATATATTATAGTAATATAACATTTTTCAAAACCTATATAACATCTTATTAGCCTTTTATCAAAATTATGTACATTTTAAGTAGTCATTATTGAATTAAATTCAAATTGAGCAGGTATTTTTATGCTTTTACTCTTTGTAAGAAAATAGGGAAGGAGAATCTAGTCTGTAAGTTGAAGAAAAGCTTATATGGGTTAATACAAACTCTAAGATAGTGGTATTGGAAGTTCAATTCCTTTATTTCTAGTTACAAGCAAACTTTTGTCGATTCTTGTGTGTATTTCAACAATTTCACTGGTGAGAACTTCATCATTCTTCTTCTATATCTTGATAATTATCTGATTGTGGGTCAAGATGTTAGAAAAATTCAAAAGTTAAAGGAGGATTTATCTAAATCTTTTGAAATGAAAATTTTGGGACTTGAAAGGCAGATTTTAGGCATGAAGATAACCCAAGACAAGAAGAGTAGCAGATTATGGTTGTCTTAGGAAAAATATATTAAATGAGTGCTAGAAAGGTTCAATATGAAGCATGTCACAGTATCTCACTTCAAGTTGAGTAAGTATGCATGTCTCTGAACAGAAAGAGGAGAAAGATGGTATGTCTTCTGTTTCATACATCTTTTGTTTCATATTCATCTACAGTAGGGTATTTGATGTATGCAAAGGTATGTACAAAGCCAGATATTGCATAGGTTGTTGGGATAGTGAACATATTTTTATCAAATCTTGGAAAAGTTCACTGTAAAGCCAATGAAAAGAATTTTAAGATACTTGAGAGGTACTTCAAAATGGAGTTCGGGTTTTAATGATGGAGAACTAAATCTAGAAGTTTTTATGGAAGCATATATGATTTGAGATTTTGACGGAAGAAAATTTGCTTTAGTTTTTTGTTCAAGTTTGTAAGGGAGTCAACTCATGGAAATCCAAGCTACAAAAGTATGTGACTTTATCTACGACTAAAGCAGAGTATGTAGCTCCAGTGGAAGCTTGTAAGAAAATGTTCTAACTAAAAAGGTTCATTTAAGAGTCAGATATGAAGCAAGAAGACTATGTAGTATTTTGTGATAGTCAAAGCGCTATTGACTTGAGCAAAAATACTATGCATCATTCTCGCACAAAGCATATAGATGTCAGATATCTTTGGTTGAGGTCTGTGATTAAAGAATGACAATTATTATTGAAGAAGATTCATAAGAAATTGAATGGTACTGATATGTGGACTAAAGTGGTTCCTAGAAACAAGCATGAGTTATATATTAAGCTTGTCGAGACGACTCTTAAGTAGATGTCAAAACATAACAAGTCTTCCCCTTAATTGTTGATACACTCATATTCTCATATATCTTTAGGACTTAATTCAGAGTCATTTACATTCATTTTATATTCATCTACAGTTGGTTTATTATGTTTTAGCATTATTCGAGGTTCGTTGACGTAAAATGTATAAATGAAACAAATAGACTCGAATTGCACTGTTTTTAGGTTTTTGGCAAACTTGACCTTTAGTCATTGTAGGATGTTTATCTCGAGATTGGTTTAGCCAAAAGTTTTGAAATTTCATACTTAAATTCTTGATTCATTGACAGTTTTTTGGGACCAATTGAATTTAGGAGAAATAAATTCCTAAAAGTTGCGACAAATTTTGGATCGCCATAATGATCTTTTGACGATGTTTCGATCATAACTTTTGACTCAAATGGTGAAATTCAGTGATTCAAGTCTCAACTCAAGGACAAAGATACTGATAAAATTTGAGCTCCTAAATCGTCACCGTTTAGTTTTTATATACTATCGAAATTGACCTTAAAAAATTGGAATTGTTTTGAAAAACCAGCCCCACTTCTCCCATCAACACCACTCTCCACTCACTTGCGAAAATAACTTTCCATACCTTGACAACGCATCATTAGCCCCTGCCTAGCTCCCATTTTAACCAACAACACAACCCCACATTTCATTATTTCACTCCACCTAAACAGCTCACTCACACAGCAGCAACTAATGCATCTTCCCCCACCAACACAGCCTTCACTTCCATCAATGCAAGCTCCCATACACTCACATGCAGCAGCTCCAACGTGGCTCCACTCTCCACTCATTCTCTAACAATGCGCCATCCTCCAATTATTCATGTAGTAGCTTTGAAGCTCCCACTTAGCTCCACTTTCCAGCTTATTCTCCACTCACAGCAACCAGCTCCCATTCATGCACCTTAGCCTCTATTTTACCAGCCAACATACCATGCACTCCAACCTTGGACGTAACTCCAACTAATGCAAGCCTTCATCACCTATCAACCAACAACAAGCCTCGAAGCCACACTTGTGATTTCTCTCCAGCCTCCATACACGCAAGCCTTGATAATTCCTCTCCAACCTTCCATTCACCAACCTCCACGCATCAATCCAGCCTCTACTCATGCACAGCCTTAACTTCACTCCTATTCAAGAACGCACCCACCATTTTTATTATTCAAGCCTTCATATTTCAACTCCAACCTCCACAACACAAGTTGTCTACTCCAACACTCCTCTCATTGACGTGGACAATAACTGATTTTTTTTACTACTCCACACAAGCGGCTCAATATCAGCCTCCATTCAGCTCACGGACAAGAAGTAGCCTCAACCACACTAACAACGCATTAGCCTCCATTTCAACTCCAACTTCAACACAACTTCCACACTCCAGCAAAAACAAAGTAGCCTGTCCATGCACAACATGTAGACAACTCCTTTTATTCACATATCAATGCCACTCTCACTCATGCAGCATTGTCCTCTGAAGCAGTCTCCATTCACTAAAAATCAAGAAGCCTCTACTGGACAATTAGGCAGCCATGCAAGTAGAGGGGAGATCATTTTTATTTTGCTGCATTTTTGGAGCTTTATTCTTCATTTATTTTTTATTCCTTTATGAAGTTGTCTAGCATTTATATTTTTAAATTGTTTGGCATGATGATTTGTAGCTAGAACTTTAATTTATATTTTTAATATTAAATTTTGTTGGAATCCATGACTAAAAATTTATATACTTGTTGATTTTTCCTTAGGTTTATTTGTCTTCCTTTGGATTATTGGAAATTGCCTTAGTATAAATTCGCCTTTGGAAAAAGGGAGTTTTTGCTAGAAGATTGAAGGAAATTTCGACTAGAATTTTCTTGTGAGTTGGGAGGCCTAAGAAACTTAGGAGGTGAAAATTGAAGATTTGGGACTTAAGAAACTCTAGGAAGAACTTAAGTAGGGGATTACTAAGTGACGTCTAGAGTGGATAGATTAGTTCATCTTTGAAAAAAGGGAATTAATTACTCTTAAAATTCACCTACAATGTTAAGATATTTCATTTGTAGAGGATAGCTAATTCAATATTAAGGTTGACAAAAATATCATTCCCTAAGAAAAAGTCATTCTCCGTTGAAGTAAATACTTTTAATTAGTCAATTGTTGCAATCTTTTCTTAATTAGTTACTGCACAAATTTGTCATATTTATAGTTATTTTGGTCGCATTGAATTGGGTAGTTGTTTAGAAATTTATTTAAGTTTTTTTAAAAAAGAAAAATTTTTCTTTACATTAATTTTAATTTCCTAAAAATTTCACTCAACCCGATTTCAAATACTGTTAGCTAGCGTAGAATTGAACTTTGTCATAATCTCTGTAGATACGACTCGGTTCTTATCGATTTATTATTAACTTCGACAACTGTGTACTTGCGATTTATGAACAATTGTACTGGAGGGTGAGATTGTTGAGTGTCCAACCCCATTTTACGACTTTTGGAGATCATAGACACCTCTGTAGTTTGTGGGAATGATGAATAAGGGAAGACCGATGAATATCAAGTGGATGAAGCTTTTTAGGGAAACATATAACTATGTAGGGTGTTACACATTCGTGTCATTAACTTACATGATCCTATGGATCAACCATGTAAATCTTTGGAACCGTATAAAGGAATGTGTGAAGAGCAAAGACATACACTATCATATACACATCTATGCGCATGACATACACAGTCCTGTGTGAAGACTATATTGCTCTCTATAACCCTATATGTTTGCGATTGATGTGGTGTTGGAAGATACAAGATCACTTACATGGTAGTATATGTGACTGTGTACAGTGTAGAAAAACCTATTTCAAGATATAAAAGAGAAAAATATGTAGATTTTCCATGGAAGTGTAGCCATAGTGTCTAAAAGTGAGCTAAAATAGGGAGAGGGCAAGTAGTGTAGTATTTTCACCTTTATTTTTGATTGTTTTTAGGATTGGTTTGATAGCTTGTTGACTTTTTTTTAAGTTGAATAATAATTGAATTAACTATAACACAACTATTCGGACATTACAATAAGTTCACCATAAGTAAAATAATAAACTAAGGTACAAATCTAAAGACCAATCAGATTACAAAAGGAAACAAATTTAACAACAGGCATTACAGATTCCATCTGGCCTTCAGGCTTATAAATAGTGCAAGTTGATCATTTTTTATTGTTTTTAGGATTAGTTTGAGATCTTGTTGACTGTTTTTTTCTAAGTTGAATAATAATTGAATTAACTATAACACAACTATTCAGACATTACAATAAGTTCACATAAGTAAAATAATAAACTAAGGTACAAATCTAAAGATCAATCAGATTACAAAAGGAAACAAATTTAACAACAGGCATTACAGATTCCATCTAGCCTTCAGGATTATAGATAGTGCAAGCTGATCAGAGTTAGTTATCATAAGGGCCCGGATTCAGTTGACGATATCTTCAGCTAGATTGCACTTATGAACTTCTTCATTCCTGTAAATCTGCTTGTTTCTTTCTTACCATATAGAATAAATAGCAGTTGTGAAGGCAATTTTGTACAATGGGGCATCGTTCAACCTCAGTTGAGTAATACCAAATCCTACCTACTGGTATCATTAATCTGAGGCATCAAGTCCTCTAGTAAGTTGAATCCTCTGAAGTTGCGATTCCATTGTGCTTGGTTCATCAAGGAAGAAATTTTAGAGTTAAGAGGAATCCTGTTCAGGAGATTGAATAATTCAGTCCTTTGAATGAGAGGACTATGGGCAATCCAATTATTAAACCATACCCAAATATTGTCTACATTACTAGACGGTTGCCAAAAGCTTTCATTACTGAGATATGTTTCATGTAACCATTTCACCTAAGTAGCATGTTTATCAATGAATAGCCTCTAGATCCTTTCACACATAAGCACTTTTTGCATAAGAGAAATAGGGATAATCCCGAGGCCCCCTTACCTTTTAGGGATGGTCACCTCACTCCACTTGACTTTATCTTTCTTAGAGTTTTCATAATTCCTAGTCCATAAGAAAGCTTTCATGATGCCATCAATCTCCTTGATGACTTTCTTGGGTAGAATGACGTGTGAGATCCAATAAACATAGAGGTTTCCCATTACATAAATTATTAGAGTAACCCTTGCAACAAGTGACAGAAATATATCTTGCTAGACATTAATACGAGTTTTGAACCGTTCTATGATAGAAATACAATCAGAGTACTTTGGCTTTGCATACGAGATAAGAACTCCCAAGTTCTTAAGAGGAAGATCGTGAAGCTAAAGTTCAATAATCCTAGAGAGTTCCACCAAGTTCCTAACATCTTTATAGTAGTACAAATTACTTTTATGGACATTCATGCCCATACTAGACCATTTGGAAAACTACATTAGAAGTTCCTTAAGTAATTGCACTAAGTGGATGTCTAACCCCTAGAGAAGGATCAAGTCATCAGCAAACATCAAATGGGTTAGTTTGGAAACCTTACATTTACTATGGTTTCAATCATGAAACTTTGTAAAACAACTTATTGTGGGATGAGAGATCAAATTTTGTAAATCCTTATTTAAGTTTAGTAAATTTGCTTATTAGTTTGACTTGTGATTTTTCCTTTATACTGGAGGATTTCCGATATAAATCTTGGTGTTGGTTTCTTTATTAAGTTTCTTATTCTCATACTAATTTATTGATTGAAGTTGAAAAGTATTTTATTTTTGTTGTTGATCTTTAATTTATTTTTTAAAGAGTTGTATTATTGTCTCCCTGTAACAAAACCTAGCATAGTTTGTCAATCGTGAACGTTATATTTGGTTAAGTAAAAGTCACATTGTAAAGCTCTACAAATTTTTCGATACTCTGTGGATTTCTCCAAATTTAAAGTTATACTAACAAATTTGGACAAGGTTACGCTAGAGCCAATGTTACAAATACGGTACCAAAATTGATATTAAATTTGGTTTTAGTGTGATATGGTATCAGTACCAATCAATACTAGGTACCGTTTTGGATAAAATTAGAGAATAGTCTCTCAATATATTATCTTATACAATTTTTGACATTACTTCAATCATATCTTAAGAAATCATAATAATATAAATTTGATATAACAAATATTTTTATTTTTATTATTATTATTTTCACATATTTTTAAATTAAAATTTAAAAAGATTTTTAAACTCTGATATAGATATAAAATTAATAATAATACAAAATAAAAATATTTATTTACAAGAAGTGAATTTAATTTCAAATGTTATCTTTAAATGTTTTAAAAGTTATTATAATATTTTAAATTTATATATTAAAAATATATATTGTTAATATGAAGTATATAAATTTTAAAAAATTATTAAATATAATTGTATTAAACTAATATATTTAGTTATGTAATCTATAATCAATTTGTATAATTCCAGTAACAAAAACTTATTTATTACATTCTTATTTGTATTTTTATTATTTACTAAATAAATTATAAACAATTTTATCATATTTTTTATGTATAAGCAATTATTACTTTATATAAGAAAATTTTTAATTTTTTTAAATTTAGTTCTAAAATTTTTTTAAATTTATAATTCTAACTAATATTTAACCAATATTTTAGTTACCGACCAATGGCAGCCGAAAGAGTCGGTATCAATCGATACCAATATTTGATACAAAACTTTCTTGTTCAATACCTGTTCTTTGTCGATACCAACTTAGTACAATTTGGTATTCTAATCAACGGCTAGAAACCATTGAAGTTATTCCCATCTTGGATGGTACATTGGGCATCTACAATTTTTAGGACAAAAGCAAGCCGACCCTTTGGTATGATTTCAATACCCAAAAATGATGGAAAGTGCCTAAATCCCATAAAGAGAATTCTAAAGAAAGCTTGAAAATAAGAGAGAGAACTTGTTGATCATCATTGCCTGTAAGAGTCACGCCATTGACATATACCAGTAGAAAATAAGTGAAATTGTCATGATTGTAATTTGTAAATATCCAATAATGAGTCCGCACGAGAGCCATCAAAACTAAGTTGAAGGAGATAATTATTCAACCGTTGCAGCTGCTTAAGTTCAGATAAGGAATGCTTTAATGTACAAACATGATTTAGATATTGTTTATCAATAAATTCCTGTTACTACACTAAGTAAATATTTTCTGCCAAGTGTCCCATTAAGACAGACATTACTGATTTCGACCTATCTCAAAACTCGACCTTTGGATATGGCCACTGTAAAAACAGATTGAATAGTCATTAGTTTCACAATCAGGCTGAAGGTATCAATAAAACCTAAACCGTACTCCTGTGTGTAGCAACAACAATGGATATCACGTTTAGTCTTTTAATAGAATCATCTACATGTCTTTTAATTTTATAATATTATATTAAAATTAAGTCATCTTAAAATAAATTATTATTTGACAGACTTTTAAATATATAATAAAATTTATATCTTTATTCAAATATTTTTATTTAAATAATATGATAATAATTTTTATAGAAATATTTTCTTAATTTGTTTGGTAGTAGAATATTTTTAAACTTTACGAGTATTATTCAAATCTTTTACCTAAAATAATACAAAGTAAGCTAAAGGAATTCTAGGAAACAAGATATAATTGATGGGTGGACACCTTTGTCCTGCTTTTCACTTTAAATTTAGGAGGATATTTTAGTTGCTAATTTCTTTCCCACTATGACGTTGTCCAATTGGCGAAAGGCTTTGAGGTAGATAATCCCCCACTTAATGTTAGTGCCCTTATCTTTGGGTAATTTTCTATTTCTTCAGTCAAAAGTAACTTTCCAATTTCCACATACCCTCGTTCTTCTTTCCATTTGGAAACTTCACCGAGGTTTCATGTTTATATTTAAACTTAGCAGCGGAGAGAAAAATTGCCTATTACATGATCACTTATTAATTGACACATCTATAGAGGGTAAAAAATATTTGTGTTCAGAATTTGTAATGTTTAAGATGCTACAAAAATTATTAATTAGTAGTTTACTGCAATTGAGGTTATATATCTTATAAATAATACTTAAAGATTGATTCAAGGTAGTCCATTTTATCGAGTCTCTCTTTGAGACATTGTTCAGATTATTACATCTTTTGTACAAATTAAAACTTATTTTACAAAGAATTTTGTTATCTTAAAACTGATATAATTATAATAGTCATTCTATTTCCTTATCATCAGATAATCAATATCAATTCATACGTTTATTTATATTTTTACATTAATTTTTTGATTATTCAATTTTCAAACTTAAAATTCGTACATATTTAATTTGTTGATATTGTCTTAAATATAAAATTTTAATTATAAGTATAAAAATAATTTAAATATGCAGTTATTTATTATCAAATAATTTAATTAAATGAATATTTTTTTTAACAAATTCTAAAATTTGTTATTTTTATCAACTACAAATTTTCATGTTAGCTAAAATTCGTCTTGGATTAAGGCATTAATTATATCGATATTAGGTAGTTAAATTTATATTAAAATAAAGCTATTCGAATCATTTAGTCGTGAAAGTTGGGATAAATTATTCAATTACTATTCTTCTTTCGTCTACCCTTCAGAAAATTATAAATGGTCGCTCACTTAGTGCCAGACCTTCCAATTATCTTATAATCTCTTCAAGTTTGAAGGTAAAATCTTCCAACTGTCCATCACATTTCTTCAATCGATCCCAAAAGCACACTTGTTCAATCTTATATGTAGATTTCTTCACAAAACAGATTTTGAAAAAGTGTTGGGAGACAGTTTTGTCCATGCATATGCGTTTCAGTTGCTTATTTTTACAGAGGTCGCGATAGTTATTTCTTCTTCTGCGTTCATAATAATTTATATCTTACGTACTTTTCAGGATATACAAGCGACTAGGTGGTAATCGATTTGTCCAGACCAGAAACTTGAGATTGCATAAGATCACAAGATACTTATGGCAAACAAAACCGCAAAGGCATATTTGGTTATATTAATGATCGTCTTTATGATGCTTGGAACCAAGTCAGAGGGCATGCAAAGTGGAAGGAAGAAGCTTGATAGCCGCCACCTTTTAGGAGAACTAGGCTATACTAAGTCCAGATTGGCTTATTTTCGTCGTCTTGGTGAAGACAGTTCCCCTGTCAGCTCGAGAGCACCTTCGGGACCAAATAATCATGGTCCTGAAAAAGACAAACCAAACCATGGAAATAATCCCTCTAATTGACTTGATAATTGCGAGTCACCTATGTTCACGTGTCCTTCTTAGCTTACTATACCCCACGCGACCTCCCAAAATAAAGGTATTAAGGAATAAAATCTGCATTTCTTCTGTCACTTAGTTTTCTTATTATATGTGTAATATACAAATCATAAGAATAGCCGATTAATAATGTGTTGTTGTTAATTGGTTCAATAATAAAATGGGTGTCTCATATATATATTTTCTTCTTTTTCTTACCTTTTTCATTGGCACGTTAATCCTTTGAATTTGAAAAATTAGTCCATTGTATATCATGCCAATGATTCTTCGCGAAGATTTTGTCACCATAACAAAAGAGGGTTCTGGCGACGATTAGTTTCCTCGCTGAAAGAAAACATATTGTCGCAAAACCTTTTTTCCGATGGTAAAAAATCTTCAAACCAATAGTCGTGAAAGTACAGTAGCAAATAATTATCTACAACGTTTTCACAAAATCATCGCTCAATTGATTTTGTATGATCACTACTTTGTTGCCAAAAGTAATAGGCGCGGAGATAAAAAAATTGTTGCAAATGACATACTGCGACGTTTAGTTTTGGTTGGTAAAGGCAATTAACTTTGTTTATGTAGGAGTAGGTAATAATCTTTACCGACGGTTTATTTATGTAACATAATATGTTTAGCTAAAGGTTATTAGAGACGTTTTAGGAAGCGTAGATAAAAAGTTTTGGTGACAATTTAGTATTTATAGCTAAATAGTTTTAGTGACGAATTTTTATTTTAAATTATACTTTCCTATTACAATTTATTATTTAATTATAATTATTAATAACATTTTTAATTCATGTTATTGTTTTTAACATGGTTTAAATTATAATTAAGTTACTTTTTTATTATTGTTGGTGACATTGTTTAAATAATAATTAAGTAAAATAAAATAACATTGTTTCATAATTAAAAATTAAATGCATTTTATAAAAAATAAAATGTAATTAAATGTTAATTACAAAACTTAAGAAACAAATTTATGGACAAACTAAGACGCTTATCGTCACTATTACTTTCATACTTTAACCCAATTATTTGTTTGACTATCTTTTTAAACTTGATCAACTCTCTTTCAGTACGGTCTAATTTTTGCTCATTATGTTGTAATTTTTCTTTAGTATAATCTAACTTTTCTTCATTATATTGTAATTGAGCCTTAAGCCACCAATTCTTCTCTTGAAGTATCGTTACATATGTTGGTCGCGATGATGATGAACCAATTAGCTTAGGATCATACCCAAGACCTTGGATATATCCTGATCTTGTACCAAGGACATTGTTGCAAATGTCATCCACACTGGGCTCATTCCTATCATAGATTTTACACTTACATAATTATTATGCGCTTCTTCAGATGTCTAGCCTTCACCTTCCTTGTAGTGTGTTAGTTTGTATCATACTTTTGTCCATGTAGTTGAGTCTGACTCTGTTATATGAATTAAAAAAATTGAAGTACAATAGATATATTGTATTAACTAATATAATAATAACTTCTAAACAAAGAACTTACAAATTCGTGCCATACGACAACAAATGATTTGGAGCCAATGTTGGTTTTGCTCTGTTAACCTTGGCTTTCTCACATTTTTCCTAAATAAAGAAAATAAATAGTCATTAAATGCAAAAACAAATTAATGGAAGAAAATGTGAAGAGAAAGAAGTCAATCCTTAACCTTCGCAGAGGCTCAATAATCACACATTTCACTCCAATTTTCTGGAGTCACTCATTCTGGAATATATCTCCTTGCCTTCTCATCAAAAGGAAAAGATTTGTAGTATTTATAAAGTCAATAACGATGAACCTTTGCCTTTTGTTTTAATAGTGATCTCACATAGTTTAAAACTTATGGGTTCTCGATATCGACGATATTGAGCTTCATCTGTGGACAACACATATAAGTTAAATTACTCTTTAAATAAGTAAAAAAATTGCATATAATAAAATGAATTGAAAAAATAATAAAATTTTGTCGAAAGCATTTTGTAGCAAGTTGTCTTCCTTCAACTCCTGACATGCTAAAGGTAAGGCAATTCATTTCTAACAATGACTCCTAACTTACTGGACAATTTTGTTGATTGGATCTTGTCAACATGATGACATTGCATGCGATCAATATGCACAGACAACTTGTTGTTCATTGCAGCATTCACGTATTGTAACTCAAAACCTTTAGTGATACCTCTATCTCTTTTTCTTATGCCAATATTGGAACCTGACAATAAAAGAATACTGATGAGAGAAAAAAAACATTAAACATTTAAATATATATTTGAGCATAAATGTAATTATAGGTGGTTAACAATAATAGACCTGAAGATCCCTCAGCATTAGTTGAGGTAGATATAGGTTGTTGCTAACTGACTTCATTGGTGGATGAAATTAGTGGTTGTTGTTCCATAAGGTCGGATTGATTTGGTTATTATGGGGGAGGAACATCTTCGGTATTTACCACCCCCTTTCCTTTGTTTCTACTGGGTCCCATTATATTGAAATAAACTATAAAAGAAATATCAACATTACGTGTAATCTTTACTCAAACATCAATATTCCACATTAATATAAGTTAAATATGAACATTTGGTAACTTGCTTAAGTTAAACATCAAAGTTTTGCAAAAAACACAAGTCAAAATTAAACATTCCGCATAAACATAACTCACACAATAACATTCCGCTAAAACATAACTCAAACAGACACCAACATTCCATATAAACATAAGTAAAACATCAACAATACCCATTAACATAAGTGAGATATCAATAATACGGATTAATATAACTTAAACATGAACATAACATTTCAAATAATATAAACAATTTATTTACGTTCAATCATTGTGATCAAGATTTTGAAAATCATCATCACTAATTACATTATCATTGGATTCTTCATCACTAATATATTCGGCCAAAGTATCATCATTGTCATTTAATTTATCCTGAGTATAGTCTTCATCTGTTTGTATGATAAGATTGGCTTGGACTTCATCCAGTTTTACTAAATTGGGATCAACATTACTCCTGTGGAATGATGATATATCTGCATTCTCTATTCGAATGGCTTCTTTATTGAACTCTAATTCAATCTCTTAATATGCTTCATCTTCATCCTCATTGAATTGCCCATTATCCCTTGCATAAAATCCGAAGAGATTTTAGTGTTGAAATCTTTGAACAACCTTTCAATTGCTACCCAATATAGTATCGTTGAGGTAGAAAACTTGCTTCACTTGACTTACAAGGACAAAAGGGTCATTATCATATCATGTCTTGCTAACATTGATGCTAGTAATATTCCCGCTCACTTTTATGTTAATAAGATTAAATCTTTGGCACTTAAATAGAACAACTTTCTTATCATTGATGTAGTGCAACTCTATTATCTCAGAGATGACATCGTAGAAGTCAATAAAATTGTCGTCATGACACCCCTCAATAACAACCCCATAATTTTAGCTTCTAAGTAGACTATCTCTATCTTGTATATGAAATCTCACCCCATTAACAATGCAACTTGTAGATTCTTTCCCACAAATATGAGGCATACATGCTAAACTATATAATGTTGTTGTCACCTCTTGCAAGTTACGGTAATGTAATCGTATCATTTGTATGAAAAAATGAAATTAGAAGTTAATCTGACATACAAATTATCATAAATTCATAATATGTAATCAATATGTAACTTACTCAATTTCTAAACCATGATACAAACTTCAACTTATGTCTTTCTTTAGTATTAATAATCCCTTTGCTGCAAATGTGCTCTTTATTTAAAAAAGAAAATGATGGTAAGGAAATGAGATTCAATCACAAAATTCTAATATGATTGTTTATATCAAAAGTAATATACATACTCCATATATATATATTGACTTTCTTGCAATTGTTCAAAATATACCAATTGGTGATTACAAATTCGTCTTTAGTTAACTCCACATATTTACCCACACCAAGTGGCCTTACTTTTTGGGAGAAAATTGACAAGCTAACATCTTCATCAAAAATAAAGTTATGTTTTGGTATATTAAATCTTATCTTCGTATCATTTAAGTATATGGAACAAAATTTTAAGCATTCATTTGCTATATAAGCCTCTACAATAGACCCTTTAGGTCGAGCTCTATTAAATACATAATGCTTAAGAGAGCATAAAAACCTAAACATGATATACAAATTAGGAATTGTTACTAATAAATAACTTTTAAAAAAGTAAAAGTTAATATGAATTATCTTTTAATTAGAAACATCCATTGAAATTGAACCGGTTCATAAAGTTTTGCTTCGTATGGTAACTGAATTGCCAAATGAATCATAACATCAAAAAATGATGGGGGGAATACTAGTTTAAGCTTATATAAAATCAAAGTTATGTTTTTTCCCCATTTTGTCAAGCTCTTCAAATTTAAGTGTGATACAATATAATTACTTAAAAACTCACCTAATTGACCCAAATTTATGGACACATCCTTTGGCAAATACTCATGTATTCCTACAGGAAGTAATCGTTACAAAAGAAAATGACAATCATGGCTTTTCAACCTTGATACTTTTCCACCTTTAACATTCACACAATGTCCTACATTTGATGCATACCAATCAGGAAACTTCACTGATTTATGAAACTAATAGTAAGATTGCTCCTCCTTTTTTGACATGTTGTAACAAGCAGGGGGAATAATGTATGACCTATCATCTCTTCTTTTCAAATGCAAGTCTTTTCTAATATTCATGTCTTCCACGTAAAGTCTAACTTTAATGGTGTATTTCGATTGCCCATCAATTCCCATCACATTTTCGAAAATATTCTCACAAATATTTTTCTCAATATGTATGATATCACGATTATGCCTTAATAGTAATTCCTTCCATTATGACAAATTGAAAATTATGCTTTTTATTCCAATTGAGGTTAACATCATTTCCTTTTTGGTTTCTATTACTTGACCATTTTCCAGGTGTAATGTCAACCAAATGTGATAGCTGGTAAATAATATCATCACCAGACAACTACAAAGGAGCTTCACCCAATTCTACTTCGCCATTAAACAATTTACTTCTTCGTCATCTATGCCCATGTTCCAAATAACGACGATGACCCATATAATATATGTTACTTCATAGCCTCATTGAATAAGTTTGATGGTTACATGCAGGAGAAGCCATATACCCTTTAATGCTCCACCTAAACAAATTCCCATAAGCTAGAAAATCATTTATAGTCCACAAAATAGTGGCATGCATTATAAATGTTTCACCTTGAACAACATCTGCATTTTGTAATCTAAATTACCATAGATTGTTTAAGTCATCAATTAATGGTTGCATGTATACTTCGATATCCTTACCAGGAGCAGTAGGTCATGGAATAAGCAAAGACAATAACATAAAAAGGCTCCTTCATACACTTCCATGGAAGTAAATTGTATAGTACTAGAATTACCGACCACACGTTGTATGAAGTACTCATATTACCGAAAGGATTAAATCTATTTAAGGCCAATCTAAGTCAAACTTTATGATAGTCCTGTGCAAACCATAGAAACGTTATATCATATTCTTTCCATGCTATTGAGAATGCAAGATGATGCATAATGTTATCATCAATGCATTTCTCTTTATGCCACCTCATATCTATGGTTGTTTTTTTTACATAAAAAGTCTTTGTAGTTGTCGTTTAATAAGAAAGTATTGTAAGATTTTATTCAGTATCTTTTTTCCCTCTCCCATCATCCACTTTCCACCTTGATGTACCCAAAATTGGGCAGTCTCAAGATCTTTACTTTCTTTCCAAAATAGAACATAATCATAGTTACAAGCATGGATTGATATATATCCTAATCCAAGAGCCCTTAAGCAAGTTTTGTGTGAATCCATTAAGAGTCCTACCGTGAAATTCTTGGCAAGGTTTTGAAGAAGTGGTTTGTAAAGGTATCAATATCTCCCTTTCAGGGTTATTCTTTATATACTTGTGCTGTGAAATTCAAAGTAATCAAAGAGGAAATGAAAAGCTGGAATGCCAGAAGAATAGAAGACTCATAGATAGAACTGGAGAGGAGCTTAATGACACATAAAGTCTTCTTTAGTCTGTACCATAGGATATCTCAAATCTAAAAAGAAAGTTAATTTGAGGTGGTTTTAACATCTCATAACTCGTACATAAAAAAAGTCTAGAATCAATTACTTCAAGGAAAAGAATCAATTAGTTGGGGAAAGGAGAACAAAATGCAAAATTCTTCTATAATACCATTTTTTTGAGGCAATCTAAATAAAATTATAAATGTTAAGATATATGGTATATGTCTTATTATTTAGTTTTGGCATTTTTTGATAATTGGACATCTAAGATAATGTTGATGAGTTTAAAATTCAATCAAGGTGAGATGGGATTTCTATATAATCTGAAAGTTAAAATTTAAATATCTACTATCTTGGACAAATGTATGGAGTTAGAATTCTATCTAATTAAGATCTCTTGCATATGACGTTAGTGAGGTTAATTGCCATGTGATATACATGTCTGGTGTGCGTGATTTATTGGTGTGGGTTTCTTATGAGTGGTTCATAGCTGGGAGTTGTCTTTTAGTTGGTTGTGTTGTGGATCTACTAATGATTATGAGCTACTTGTTGTTGGTTATCAATTAGATGGAAGGGTTGTTGGGCTAACCTCACGTTGATGTTTTTTCCATGTTGGTGCTACAGTTTTTATTAATTAATTGTGTGAATGGTGTGTGAAGGTTTCTATGGCTTGAATTTTTTTACTGTTGCGATAAACATTTCTTAGTAAAAGACGTGTGGGTGATCTAGTGATTCTTTTTTGTGATTTGATGTTTACGTGATTTTAAGGTATTGGTTTAACCATGATTATCACTATGTTTTTATCCTTTTAGCAACACACATGGTAATGATTTTGTGAGACTTTTTTCTTGGAGGCTTGCATATGAAATTGCTATTTGTGTGAAGAAATTTTTACAAAGCCGAAGGTGTGCAACTGTATGCATGACCATCATGTTGGAAGGTGTTGTCATGGGATGAAGGAAAGAATTAGTGAGTTGTAGATTTTGTGATGGTTTATATGTGATTTCTTCTCTACCTTGCTTTTGATTTGGTCTTTTTCTTGTCTGGGTTTGTCGCAGTGGTTGTTTGCGTGGACTATCATACTTAGCGTCTTCATCCTGCAGTTGTGAATTAATACTAGTATTTGCATGGATCAGCCCATAATTTTTTATGACAACTTTTAGAACTGTTTCAGTGGAGCTAAATCTATAGGGGAGTTATTTTTTCTATTCTTTCTCAAGTGTTCTCATTTATGTTGAATTTTGATAAATAACTTGAGTTATTTATTTACTATTCTTATTTCAAAAGATTGTTGAGAAAAATCATTTGTTGAGGTTAACACGAGTCGATAGTGTTATTGGGTATGAAATTCTTTCATGGGTAGTGAGGACGAGGGATAGTGTCAAGAGTTGAGTGGTGTTGGCTCAGTAAAGCCTTGTATAAAACTATTGTCGTTAATGAAAGAATTAAGCTGGGTGAGGGCCCCATAGACATAGGCAAGGTGTGTCGAACTGCGTTAACAAATCTCTGTTTTTTATCTTTAGTGATTTTAATTTTTCTGATTTTTTTGTTTGTCATAAACGACTATAAAAGTTTACGAAACAATCCCTTCAATTTTTTCAATTGGTATCATAGCGGGTCACCAAATCAAGACTTAGTATAACAAGTTGGTACAGATTCGAGTTTCACAAACATGGCTACGAGAGAGGGTGCACCGATCACCAGGCCATCACTGTTGGATAGCTCTAACTATCCTGCATGGAAATTAGGGATGAGAGTCTTCATTCAGGCTCAAAGTACAAAAGCTTGGCAATCGATAGTATATGGGTGGATGCATCCGATGATTACTGATGATAAGGGTGAGGTAGTTTTAAAAGATCCATCTGAATGAATAAGATCTAAAGAAGAGAGGGCACTTGGAAACTCACAAGTAATGCACGCAATTTTTAGTGCTATTGATGAAGGACGTTTCTCAATGATATCAGCCTGTGAGTCAGCTAAAGAAGCATGGGATACTTTACAAACTATTCATGAAGGGTCTAAATCTATGGTAGCGTCAAAACTTCAAATATTAGTTGTAAGGTTTGAAGAACTAAAGATGAATGAAAATGAGACTATTGGGGATTTTCATGAAAGAGTGCGTGATATAGTGAATCAAGCACATCAATTCGAGAAGAAATATTATAATCTAAAACTAGTGAAGAAGATGCTAAGATCGCTATCTTCGAGATTTATTTCAAAAATTACAGCAATAGAGGAGGCCCACGACATCAATGATCTATCATTGGAAAAGATAATTGGAATTCTTTTAATTTTGAAATGAATCTACTAAGGGGTAAGCATGAAAGAAGCAAAGGATTGACACTACAAGTTGAAACTGGTAAAGGTGTGAATGATGAAGAAGATGAGTCCGACGAGAATGAAGATCTTATTTTATTGACATGAAATTTTAGTAAGTGGTTGAAGAAAGTGAAAAAGGACATACCCATGTTTAGGCAAAATAGTGGGAGCTCATCGAACAACAACTTCAAACAATAAGCCAAAACTTGAAAGAAAGATGAGGAGAATTCAATGCCATGAGTGTCAGGGCTTCGGACATGTGCAAGCAAAAAGTGATAATACCTTGAAGAAGAGAAAAGGGAAATCTTTTACTAGCACTTGGAGTGAGAATGAATCTGAAAGTTAATATGGTAGTGAAGAAGAAATTATAAATGGTGCTACATTAGTTACTTTGTGTAACAAAAATCTAGTTGCACATCTAACAATAACTAAGAAGGAAGTAACTAAAGACGAAAAAGGGGACAAATAAGAAAATTTTGAGAAAAATGGAGGCAGATCAAGTCAAGGTTCAATATTAGATTATGACAGTGATGAAAGTGGCTCAGATGATAAAAGGAAGTGTATGAAAAATGGGTGAAAACATATTGAAAGAATGAAAGGTTGAAGGAAGAAAACTTCTCAATGAAGAGCATCATTTAAGATTTAGAGAAGAAATTGATGGTAGCTTCAAACGAGCTCGATCAAGCCAGACTAAAGATAGCAAGTACCGAAAAGAGTTTGAGAATATTGAATGAAGGCACAGAAAAATTAGAAAAGTTTATCGAAATCGATAAGGTTAAAAGAGATCTTCAAGGCATTGGTTACAAAGGTGAGTGCTCTAAAGTGAATGATGAGAAAATTGATATACTCAGATCTGTCCAAGAAGAAACATCGAGGAAGAATCGAAGATTTGTTCCGACACGTCTTTTTTGTAGAGTTATCGGGCACATAAGACCAAAATGTTACAAGTTGTTATAAATGATTTTTCAAAGGGGTCAAAACTGAAAATCTAGACACTTTCCATTAAATTTCTAACATCAACCCATGTTATCGAAGCACTCGTGGGATAGAAAGGGTCAAGTATAAACACAAAGACATAGTGAAGGAAAAATAAGAAATTGTCCAAGTTTACAGTTAGTTACCACTTTTGAAGAAATTGTTTATACTAAAGGTAAGTCAGTTGCTTTAGATGAAGAAATCAAGCAGACAGTAGATAACCGAGATAATGTGATGAGGAATAAGCCCAGGTTTGAATTTCTTTTAAAGGTATAGGGACTATGTGCTTTACATTTTTAAGTATATTTGATGTTATTTATTAAAAAACAAAAAAAGGTGGTTTGAAGGAGTTATCATTTAGACTTTCTGAATTTTTATTTATGGGTTTTCTAAGGTTCAGTTGATTGATGTGTATATAAGGCTATGCTTGATGATGAGGTTTATGAATTTGATTAGTCTTATGAAGATATAATTGAAGTGAGCAATGATATGTTGGCATATGTATTAACTGGTAGTAAATTGTCATCTTGGCTTTCTGCTATTGCACTACAAACTTATGATTCTTTTGCTGCACCTACTACTGATTTTTATGTTTCTTTATTCATTGAGATTCATCGCATTGAAGGCATTCTTCGTTTTGGGTATTGATTTGTTCCAAGGGGGAAACATCATATTGTTTTTGGTGATTATTTAATTCAGGAGGAGATTTTAAGGTATCTTCATAACTATTAGTCTTGCTTTTTGGCATCTTTTTTTCCTAAGGGGAAGAAATTTGGATGATTGGATGATCGTTCATTATTGTTTCTTTGGATATTTCTTGAACTTGAAGAATTCTGTTCTTTGGAACTTGATGTTGGCAGAGTTCTTTTCTCATGTGGACTATATGTCCAATTATTTTATGTAGGAGGTTTCATATTTGTGACAAACAATGCCAAAAAGGGGGAGATTGTTAAGATATATGGTATATATCTTATTATTTGGTTTTGGCATTTTTTGATAATTGGATATCTAAGATAATGTTGATGAGCTTAAAATTCAAATCAAGGTAGGATTGGATTTCTATATGATCTGAAAGTTGAAATTTAAATATCTGTTCAAACATATGGAGTTAGAATTCTATCTAGTTAAGATCTCTTACACATTACGTTAGTGAGGTTAATTGCCATGTGCTCTACAGGTCTAGTATGCATGATTTATTGGTGTGGGTTTCTTGTGAGTGGTTCACAGCTAGGTGCTGTCTTTTCATTGGTTGCATTATGATATACTAATGACCGTGAGTTGCTTGTCATTGGTTGTCAATTGGATGGAAGGGCTCTTGGGCTAACTTCACATTTATGCTTATTCCATCTTAGTATTACATTTTTTATTAATTAATTGTGTGAAGGGTGTGTGAAGGTTCGTATGGCTTGAATTTTTTTATTGATGCGTTAAACAATTCTTAGTGGAAAACATGTGGGTGATCTGGTGATTCTTTTATGATTTTGAAATTGGCGTGATTTTAAGGTCTTAGTTTGACCACAGTGATCACTGTGTATTTCTCCTTTTTGCAACACACATGGTAATGATTTTGTGAAACCTTTTCCTTGGAGGCTTGCATGTGAAGTTGTTGTGTATATGAAGAAAATTTGACAAAGCTGAAGGTGTGCTACTATGTGCGTGACCATCATGTTGGAAGGTGTCGTTGTGGGTTGAAGGAAAGAATTAGTGAGCTGCAGATTTTGTAATGGTTTATGGATGATTCCTTCTCTGCCTTTCTTTTGGTTTGGTCTTTGTCTTATCTGGGTTTGTCACCGTGGTTGTTTGCGTGGGCTGTCATACCTGACGTCTTCATCCTACAGTTGTGAATTAATACTGGTATTTGGGTGGATTAGCCCATAATTTGTGGTGACAATTTTCAGACCTGTTTTAGTGAAGCAGAATCTATAGGGGAGTTGTTTTTTTCGTTCTTTCTCAGGTGTTCTCATTTATGTTGAATTTTTTGTAATTACTTGAGTTATTTATTTACTGTTCTTATTTAAAAAGATTGTTTTAAAAAAAATCCTCTGTTGAGATTAACACGAGTCGATCGTATTATTGGGTGTAAAATTCTTTCACAGGTAGTGAGGACGAGGGATAGTGTCAAGGGTTTAGTGGTGTCGGCTCAATAAAGCCTTGTATAAAACTATTGTCGTTAGTGAAAGAATTAAGCTGGATGAGGGCTCCACATACATAGGCAAGGTGTGTCAAACTGTGTTAACAAATCTCAGTTTTGTTTATTTTTAGTGTTTTTAATTTTTTGATTTTTGTGTTTGTCAGAAACAAATCGAAAAGTTTGTGAAACAATCACCCCTTTGATTTTTTCAATAAAGATCAATGATCAATCAGGTGGAATCACTAACTCTCAGGAGCAGCTCATACCTGTAGTAGTAAAACTTTTCTATGAACTACAAGCTCAACTCTTTTTTTCCTTGCTTGAGAAGTCTTCCTATAGAAAAGACTTTGAAGAAACACTATTCAGTTTTAATCTTAACTCTAGGATTTGATGAATTCAATAACTATTTCCTCTAGAAATCGTGGAATTTTGCAGGCAATGAGATAACTGTAGCGATTCTACAATTTTTTCAATAACGTTATGATTTTAAAGGAAATTAACAACCCTTTTATTCTCTTGGTTCTAAGGATTTCTAACTCTTCGACTTCTAAAAATTTTAAACGCAGTTTTTTTATATATTTTACAAAGATACTGGATCTATTATTTTAACCAGTAACTTTTCAGTTACAAAGGAGTAAAATAATTCTAAGATGTTCGCTCAAGCTACTAGAGCAGCCACTAGTCAAACGTGAGTGGCCTTTATCAAGAGGAAAAATATTTTTTAGCACAATGTCTTTCGAAAAATCACCAAAATAATTCGCCTGAAATTAACTGTATGCTGAAAAAATTAAATTTTGAAAATCCTGTGATTATATTGAATGGAATTTCATAGCCACTTATTTGATAGCCTTTGGTTTTCCTCATATTTTTGTTAATGGGCTTGTTCAATGCTCTATTGCTTCATCTTTCACAGTGTTAATCAATGTTGAGCCCACTTCAACGTTTAAAGGAACCAAAGAATTACGTCAAAAAAATCATCTTTGATAATTACATCGAATGATACAAACTCGACTTTGGTAATTACTTTTAAAGACCATCAAGCAGTCTTAGAGTGGGTTCTGAGGTGGAATTTGCACCGACAGCTCCAGAGAAATATGTTGCATGGTTGAAAGAGAATGTGGATTAGGACGCAAGCAAGAAATAACAAGTTTTGCAATAGAGACTATGGTTCTTGCCATCTGATCCTCGGTGGTTGATAGGCGATCGTCTAATGATTATGTTAAGATATAGGTGATTATATCTTATTATTTAATTTTTGGACATTATTTGATAATTAGACCTAGTTGTATTTAAGTTGGACTCTTTCAAGACAAGTTTGAGAAGTTTAAAATCCTAATTAAGATGATATTTAGTATGTATATCCTATTGTGGGACAATGGTGATCTTCTAGCATTTTAACTTGATTATGGCAGTAGGATATCCAAGGATTATTGTCAATATTCTATAGTTAATGGTGTTAAGATATTGTTTGGTGAGCTATGGATTTTTGTGTGGAGGATTACGTATCTGTTGCAACCTTGTTTTACTGATTACACAACCTAGGTTGAATAGGTGTGGGCTGTGTTTTTATTTGGTGAGTGTTGTTGATTGTGGTGCAGTGCAACTATGACTTTCTCACTAGGTTTTTGCGTGTTTTTTGGCTGGTTGAATCGTTGTTATATCATCCTTAGTCAATAACTATCGTGCTTGAAATTATTGGGATTCTTAACCCCATACTTTATGCTCCTTGTTAAGATATATGATATATATCTTATTATTTAGTTTTGTCATGTTTCGACAATTGGACATCTAAGATAATGTTGATGAGTTTAAAATTCAAATCAAAGTTGGATAGAATAAAATCTGCTATCTTGGAAAATTGAATAAAGTTAGAACTCTATCTAGAGAACTCTTATAGATCATGTGACTGTTTGCTAAAGGATTTTTCTACGTCATGTGACTGTTTGCTAAAGGATTTTTCTACGTAATTCCTCCTTGGTGTGTGTGGGTCTTCAGCTGTGTTCTATTTTGTTGGCTGTATGGTTTATGGGCTTACGGTTGTGAGTGTGATTGGTTGTTGTTGTTAATTAGATGGAAAAGCTTATGTGTTGATTTCTTGTTGATGAGAATTCCATCTTGGTGATGCAATTTTTATTAATTAATTGGGTGAAGATATTAATATGCATGTGTGACGACTCCTTGGTGATGTGGGGAACGAATGTTGGATGGGTTCTCAGTAAATCACGCAACACATGTTGATGGTTTTATGTGTGTAGTTAAGACTTTCCCTATGAAGTTATTTGCGTGACTTCAGCTAGGTTTTATTGTAAATTGATTTTGGTTCATGTTGCATCTGTGAGTCTCTTTGGGGTTTAGTTCAATCGGTGTGTTTGTTGGCTACACTATTGATGTGTTACTGCTCCATGAGTTAGTACTAAAATTTGTGTGAATCAGCCCATAGTGTGGTGTGACAACTTTCAAATCTATTTTAGTGGAGCTGAACCTATCGAGAAGTTGTTCTTCTTTTCTTTTTCAAATGTTTTCATTTATGTTGAATTTTGTTTAATCACTTGAGTTGTTTATTTTGTTTTGTTGTCATTAAACATTGTTTGAGAAAATCCTTTGTTGAGGTTAGTATGAGGCGGTCATACTATTGGGTGTGAAATTCTTTCACAGGTTATGAGGACGAGGGATAGTGTCAAAGGTTGAGTAGTTTCGACTCAGTAAAACCTTGTATAAAACTATTATCGTTAGTGAAAGAATTAAGTTATGTGAGGGCCTCTCAAACGTAGACAAGGTGTGCCAAATTGTGTTACCAAATTTTGGTGTCAATTTATATTTGTGTGTGTAATTTTTTTAGTTTTTGATTATGCTAGAATCGACTATGATAAATTAAAGATTTTGCAAAACTACTCCACCCTTTCGAATTTTCAATTGGTATCAGAACGGATCACCAAATCATAACTTGGTACATCAAGTCAGTACAGATCCTTGTTTCGCAATATGGCTATAAGAGAAGGGGCATCAATAATCATGCCAACGTTGATAGATGTTCAAATTATCCTACGTAGAAATCAATTCAAGCACAAGGAACAAAAACATGAAACCCATTTTTAAATGGCTAGACACATCCAGTGACTACTGATAAAAAGGGAGAAGCAGTGCTTAAAGATGCATCTATGTGGATAAGGGTTGAAGAAGATAGAGCACTTGGAAATTCTCAAGCCCTGCATGTCATCTTTAGTGTAGTTGATGAAGGTCACTTTGATATGATATCAGCCTGTGAATCTACGAAAGGAGCATGGGACACTTGTCAAATTATACTTGAGGGATCAAAATATATGATAGCTTCAAAACTTCAGATATTAGCTATGAGATTTGAAGAGTTGAGGATGGAAGAAAGTGAAACTATTAGAGACTTCCATGAGAGATTCTGTGACATAGTAAACTAAGCACATAAACTCAGGAAGAAGTACTCTAACCTAAAACTAGTTAAGAAGACATTAAGATCGCTGCCTTTGAGATTCATACCAAAAATTACAGCCATTGAAGAAGCCCATGATATAACTAAATTGTCTTTGGATAAGGTATTTGGGATTCTTACTAACTTTGAGATGAATTTGTTAAGGGGAAAATAGGAGAGGAACAAAGGATTGGCATTACAAGTCGAGATTGGTAAAGTTGTAAATGACTTCGAAGATGAATCTGATGAGATTGAGGATATGGAGTTATTAACAAGAAATTTCATTAAGTGGTTAGAGAAAGTGAAGAAGGATAGATCTAATTTAGGCAAAATGATGAGAGCTCATTAAATAGTAATTTCAAACAACAAGGAAAAACTCAAAAAGGTGAAGGAAAAGTGAAGAAAATTCAATGTTTTGAGTGTCAAGGCTTCAGACATATGCTAGCAAAATATGCTAACACCTTGAAGAAGAGAAAAGGGAAATCCTCTACGAGCAGTTGGAGTGAGAATAAATCTGAAAGGGAATATGGCAGTGAAGAATAAGTTTTGAATAGTGCTACGTTAGTTATTTTATACATCAAAAGTCCAATTACTTGCTTAATAGCAACTAAGAAGGAAGTAACCGATGACGAAAATATGAGCAAATCAGAAAATTCCGAGAAAAATGCAAACGAATCAACTCAAAGCTCAATCTCATATTATGACAATGATGACAGTGGTTCAGATAACAAAAAGAAGGATATCTATAAAGCTTACGAATTAATGTATACAAAATGGGTGCAAACATGCAAGAAAAATGAAAAGCTAAAGAAGGAAATCCTCTCAATGAAGAACATCATCCAAGATCTAGAGAAGAAGTTGTTGTCTACATTAAATGAGTTTGGTGAAACAAAATGGATGTTGGTTAGTACAGAAAAAGGAATAACAATGCTAAGTGGAGGTACAAAAAAATTAGAACAATTGATAGAAATCTATATGATTAAAGGGGATCTTCAAGGCATTGACTACAAAGGTAAATGATGGGAAAAATAATGCAACTAGATATGTCCCAGAAGAAACCTTAAGGAAGAATCGGAGGTTTATACCTATATGTCATTTTTGTGAGGTTATTGGACACATAAGACTGAAATGTTACAACTTGTTACAAATGATGTTTCAAAGGAGTCAAAACCAAAAAACCATACACTCTCCATTAAACTTCTAGCAGCAACCTTTGTTACCAAAACTTACTTGGGTTAAAAAGGGCCAATTACAAGCACAAAGACATAGTGAAACAAAACAAAAAAAATTTCAGATTCACAGTTAGTTGCTACTTTTAAAGAAACTATTCAAACTGAGAATAAATCAGTTACTTCAGATGAAGAAATCAACCAAACAGTTGATGACTGAGATTGTTGGACCCCGAACCTTCGGTGGAAATTAAAAATGTTAAAATGGATTCAATGAGTGTTTTCGGATATGAATTGTAT
>JANVCQ010000003.1:3459498-3480645 GCA_025531925.1 Erythroxylum plowmanianum | reverse complement strand
ATTGGAACTCTGTCCAATAACTATTTTACAGATTCTCTGAAACACTCTTATGCGTGTGACCCTTTAGGTTCCCGGTTATGTTGGCCACACAACAGCAGACACGTCTCCAGCCCTCCAATGCCAGTTGCCCAGCTCCCAACAACGCCACCTACACGTTTTCTTCTTCTTTTTTCAGCACACCCCACAGCCAAGCCACACATACAAGCAACAACTCCTCCACTCAACGTCACCTGCTGCTTCCAAAGACAACGCCACACACTCCTCCAACAACACACTCACGCAAATCACAGAAAACCCACCAAACTAGCTCCTAGATCTGCTCCTTTTTACTCCGCTAACTCCAATGCAGCACACACGTCCTTCTCCTCACACTCAACGTAGCCATCTACTTCCAAAGCCACACACTCATGTCTCACACACCACACAAAACACGTTAAAAGCCACATACACTCACCTCAAGTCCCCCCTCAAACAAGCCTATTTGATGATGTTTTTATTCCTCTCTCCCAGCCAAAACCCACCAATCACACAACTTTTCTAGACAACACCTCCTCCGTAGCTTTCTTTTTTGTCTATTTTTATTAACCACTCAGACACCCAATGCACCTCACAAGCCACTACCTTTTGTTCCCTTGTTTATATACTAATGTGACATATTCATGTTTGTTCCTTGGATAAAACCCCTTCAACTTGCAAGCTTCTTTTCACTGTCGTTGTTATTAATTGGCCACGCATCTCATGTTTCACACTCACCCAGCTACCGCCTCCTTCCTTTCCTATCTCACTGTGTGTTTTTATTAAATTGCTTCCCTCAAAACCCTTTCCAGCCTTCACGTTGCAACCCACGTCATTGTTTCTTCTGTGCTTTTTTCCAAGTTGCTCAATGTTGTCGTTTCTTCTTGTGTGATGCTTACCTTATGCCTCTTTTCTCTAGCTCTTCTAATGCATTATTTTTTTAATTTAATTTTTTCAAATAGCCTATAAAAAATACAAATAAAGGCACATCAATTGTCCAAAAATCAATTTATCACAGTTAAACCAAAACACGATAATTTTTGCTTCTATAAATAAAAATTAATGTAAGGCACAATAATTCAAATAATAATCAAATAAAGCTATAAATACCAATTTTAGTGACAAAAACTCATCCAAATGAGATGAAAATATATATGAACAAATGAGTTTGTCAACCTGCCACAAGAAAAAAATTCTCTCACCTCATCTTTGATGGAAGGGTTAGTAATAGACTAAGATTTTTGGTAAAAGTGTGCATTCAGTCCATCTGCCCAAGAGCCTTCCTATCTTCCATAGCAAATACCACCTCTTCAATTTCCTTATCCTCCACTAATTTTGTTAATGTAGTAGCTTCCTTTGAAGTTATCCTTGTGGTAATAACCTCTGAAAGTTCAACAGAAAAGACATGAACTGAACTCGGCATACCAAGCAATAAAGAATAAAATTTTGTCTTCTCATGTTGGATATCATCAAGGCTGTGAAACTAACCCAATCATCATTAGTGATTGTAAGTATGCGGTTTTAGTTCTGTTATGGACAATCAATCACAATAATCAAAGAACAGTGCTGAAAATAAAACAAATACACAGATTTACGTGGTTCACCAATATTTGGCTATGTCCACAGGGGCTAGGGTTTTTTATTTCACTGTGAATGTTTTCAATGACGCGATACACTAGTAGAATAAAACGTTTTTGTACACCCAAGAGAATACAAAAGACATAACATAATTTCACCTCGGAGGCTACTGCCCCCGAACCCCCACCTTCGGGTGGGGGGCCCCTACTCCCCACATCCCTCGGCCAACTCAACGTGGAGTTGGATCCGCCATCATGGGCCTGGTGTAAAGTCCATAATATTTTATCAGGCTCATCAAGGTTGTGAAACTGGACCCCATCATCATTAGTGATTGTAAGTATGTGGTTTTAGTTCTTTCTAGCAAGTATAGTATAGAAGAAAAACTTGGAACATCGATCTCCATCTTTAAGACAATTGGTCCTTGCTCGTTGTTGGAGCAAGGAGGAGTGGTTACTAACCGCTTTCATGTAGTTTGAAAGGGGTTGGTTTTCTTTAGCTCGAAGGAGGGCATCTTAAGAAGGGGAGGCACAAAGTTGTTGAATAGCAATGAGATCAGACCGAGTTGACTGTAGAGCAAGAGAAGTGTCAGAGCCTCTTAATGAGTTGAGACTCTTAAGTTCATGTTTAATAACTTTGAGCTTATGGACACAGCAGAACTACTTGGTGCATGCATCAAGAAATCCAGAGTCATTAGCTAAGAAATTATTGAACCTGAAATGAGAAGAGCATCCGATCTACTGGAATAGGTTGCTAATCTTAATGGGAGTATGATCTGAAAATAGAGGTTCTTGAAAATTAGCATAACTATTGGGGAATTTAGCCAGCTAAGTGGCATTGAAAAGAGCTCTATCAAGTTTCCTTTTGATGAACCAGGTATTGTTTTGCTTGTTGGTCCATGTGAATTTATACGCAATCTGTTTCAGATCAGAAACGTCGAGGTGGTCCACACATTCTTTGAAGTCACCCGAGAAGTTCTTAAGGCTGCAATGACCTTGAGCTTCAGATCAGTAAAGGGTGGAGTTAAAGTCACCATATATCAACCATGGTGTGTCTATATTGGAGGTGACATGTTTTAGATCATTCCATAAGGCTCTTCGTTGGAAACCTAAATTGCAGGCATAGATGAAAGACATGGTGGTATCAACTTGCTGCTGGAGGAAGTGAACACTAAGGTGGATAGCCTGTTCTGTTGTGTGGAGGATGTCTACCCGAGTCTCATCTACCTTGTAGCAGATAATGATTCTACAAAAGCATGCTGAGAGTGATTGAGTAGCACATTGAGGTCCAAACAACCTCAGTTTATCCATATTCTCAGCCATTATTTTAGTTTCTAATAGTCCTATGATTTGAGGCTTTTCTCTCATAACAAAATCGTGTAAAACTGCCTACTTTGTTGGGCAATTTAACCCTCTGACATTCCAGACAATAATGGACATATCAATGATTGTATCTGGAGCTTTTCTTCTTGCTCCGTTGGGAACGTCTTCTCTCAACTGCCAAAAACATGTATGGAGTTTCTTCTTTAGTGTCATCCGCAACTGTGGAGGAATGAGTTACATTTGTGTCAATCGGTGCTGAAGTTACTGCAATAGGAGTACTAGTGGCATCAACAAGTAGAGTGAAGTCTTGTTCATCCAGGTGGGAGGAGATATCCTCGTCGGCAAAAAAGGAGATGGATTCAGATGGTGGTTTGGGTTCAGGTGAGTTGGGAACCACTATAGCTGGATTCTATGAGGATTCAAGCCATAGATCTGAATGTGGTCGAGAATCAGGTGGAGGTAGTTCCATGTTTGTTAAGTCTGCAGATTGGAGATTCTTCTCTGTCAAACAATGTTGCTCATCACATCAGACATTTCAGTGCACATTAATTCATGGTAGGTACCCGTTTTGAATAGTTTCCTAGTAGCTTTCTAGATTTTTCCATGGTTTAGGGAATGCTTCCAACTCTTTTTCGGGTTAACAGGTGAGGTATGGTGGTCTGGGGCTAAAGGAGCTACAACTGGGAAGGAGGAGAGACGTGAGGAGGGGGATGGCAAGGGTGGGAATTCCTCTCTGTCAACAGGAGCAAGTGTCGACATTTGTGTGAAACCAAAACTAAAAAGAAGCAAGAAACAACTTTGGTAGTTGGAACAGAGCAAAAAGGTAGGAACAAAAACGGAAATTAGATAATGGCGAGAGAAGAGAAAGGGAGGGGAAATTCCAAAATGTACTTGGCCTTTACCCAAAGTAGGGAGCTAGAGGGTGGGGTGGTGGACAGACAAGGGGGTGATGAGAGGACGAAAATGGGAGTCAAGCAGAAGAGCGTACCAGAATCATGCAGGAATGTCTCCATGACTGTTCTCCAACTTGAGCATCTCCAGCTTAAGTGTCTCAATCTCTCACCTTTGAAGAGTAGACAATGTAGCTGTTCTATTATGTTTATGAGCATATGGAGATGTTATGCCATGAATTATTTTACTATTTTGGAATAAATTATGTAAGTTTTTGGTATTTGTCATCCCAGAATGAAAGGCTTTGATTTGAGTCTAAAATTAACATTAAAGATAAGATTAAAATTGGAGAAAATAAGAGTAAACATCATGATAGAGATATTGATAGTCTATTATTCGATGCATTAATTTAGGTCAATTGTATGGTATTTTGAGGTAAATATTTGCTAAATTACTATTTTTATATTATTTGAATGTTAGGAATTGTTTTGGAGAAAAGACGAAAAAAGTGGGAGCTCAACGTTTTGCAAAAAGAAAAGAAGGTCCAGCGTTGGTTTTGAAAAGAAAGAACAAAGCAGCATGAGGAGAAAGAGCAAAAGGAGGTTCAACGTTTTATCCAAAAAAAATTTGCTACGCAACCCATGAAGAAAAAGAAAAGGATTCAGTGTGTTTTGAAGAATAAAAGGAGCCACAAAAAGCAGAAAAAAAAAGAAAGCAAAACGCAGCAAAAGGGTTCAGTGTGTTAAGAGAAAAAAGTAGAAAAAGAATGGAAAAACATTAGACTGGAGAGACCGAAATACGAATTAGCTGATTTTATAGTTAATGTGATTAGAGAAGTTCTTATTGCATCTGGAAAACTAGGAGGCTTGAGTTTGGCTATGTGTAGGCGTTGGTATCTGTAGCTGGTGGAGGTGCTCTTGAGCTGATTTTTGGCGGAGGTCTTTTGAAACTACCTCTTTTTTGTGATTGTATCTGGGTTTTCTCCTTTTCTTAGAATTGTACATTGTAGCTCTATAGCGTTTTCAGTAATATAATTTCTTTAAAATTTCAAAAAAAAACATTAGACTAGAGAGGGACACGCAACAACCTCTACTTCAAGACAAAGAAGCCTCCATTCACCGGCTAAAAGAAGCAACCCTGAGCCCCCACATCAGCATTCACTCCACTCTCCATCAGTCCCCACTCCATGCAAACATAGCCTGAATTCAGATAAAATGCCTACATCCATACTTTCACTCACTGATTGCCGCAAGGGTCCAACCCCCATTTATTTCCATCAAAACATGCAGCCTTTATTGACCAGCCCCCACACTTCATGCGTTCACGCACAAGCCGTAGCCCCTACCTAGCTCCATCCTCTCACTTAACAACGACAGCTCCCACGCAGCTTTATTCTCCATTCTTTACTCCACTAACAACAACAGCTCTGAAGCCTCCATTTACAACACCACCTGGCTCCATTCATGCACACTCTGGACACTTCCACAAACACGCAACCCCACTTCGTTACAACCCTCCATTTTTTTTACTCACCAAAGCAGCAGCACTCCACGCCACAAGCTCCATACTTCCAACATGCAAGCTGCCTTCCACGAACACAGCCCCACTTTAGCATAAAGACGCACCCTCCATCAACGCAACTCTCCATCAATTTATCAATATGTAGCCTCCATTTATGAAAACCAAGAAAGCCACGTAGCATCAAGGGGAAGCATTTTTTATCAACGCAGCCAACTTCCACCAACAAAAACTTCGATGACTCCACTCCTTTCACTGTCGCAGGCTCCATTCACGCATACACTCCTCCTTAACGCACAACATGTAGACAGCTCCATTTATTCCAACAACAACTCTCCATTCACCCCACTCACCAACACAAGCCACACTTGTACACAACCTCCATTCACCAACAAACATGCAAACAATCACTCACTCACCTCTCCATCAACAGCCTGCCTCACTTCCACGCACAAGAGCTGCTTCCAAGTTCCAACTCATGCACGCAACCCTTGAAGAAAATGCAACTTCCACCATTTAGCAACCACGTAGCCTCCATTTATTAAAACTAAAAAAAGAAAAAGAATCCACACATGCACTAACGTAACCTTCAAACATGCACCATCACCAACGTAGCCTACTCTCCACACGCACCTAACGCAACAATTTCCAACACCAATAGAAGGGCAGCCTCCACTCACGCAGTCTTCATCTTTACAATGCAACTCTATAGCCTCACTTCACTCAACTAACACACGGCCTTCATTCTTTCACCCACAACAGCAGCTTCTCTCCAACAGCTACTCCCATTCATGCTACGCACATCCAAGCAACACATGTAGCCCTCCATCCTCTCACCCACATAGCAGTCTCTTCTCCAACAACTAAGACGCAGCCTCACACAAGTTCCACGCATCACTCTAACCCTCCACCAACACAGACTTCACTTCACTCACAAACAACATAGAGGGGAGAGCACATTTTTCTGCTACAATTTGGAGACGTGCTCTTAATTTTTATTTGATTCTGTCATGAGTTTGTTCAGGGTTTTTGCTTGTGGATTGCTTGACATGATGAGTTGTGGCTAGAAATTTAATTTTTCTTAGGGATTGGATATTTTTGTTGATGCTTTAATTTTAAACATTTCTGAATCCATGACTTAATATTCATATACTTGTTGATTTTTCCTAGGGTTTATTTGTTCTTCCTTTGGATTATTAGAAATTGGTTTGGTATAAATTCACTTTTGAAAAAAGGAGATTTTTGCTAGATAATTTAAGGAAATTTCAACTAGGATTTTCTTGTGAGTTAGGAAACTCAAAAAACTTAGGAAGTAAAAATTGAAGGTTTCAATGTGGAACTTAAGAAACTCTAGGAAAAACTTATGTAAGAGATTACTAAGTGATATCTAGAGTGGATAGATTAATTCACCTTTAAGAGGAGGGGATTAAGTACTCTTAAAATTCACTTACAAGGTTATAATTGTTCATTTGTGGAGGATAGTCATTCCTCATTGACGTTAATACCTTTATTTAGTTCATTGTTTCACTCTTTTCTTAATTAGTTATTGCATAGATTTGTTATTGAGGAATTGAGTTCTTTTCTATTATTATTTCCCTTCACACGATACACATCTATATACAAGAATAGTGTTTCAGTCAACTCTAATTATTATGGATCATTACCATTCTGGCCTACTCTAATTATGAAGTTTGACTCCTACAATTACGCTGACACAATGCTATGATACAATCATGCCAACACTCCCCCTCAAGTTGGTGCATAGATATCTATCATGCCCAACTTGTCAATCACTACATGAAATGCTCGACTTGAGACTGCTTTTGTAAGGATATTTGCGAGTTGGCTCTCTGACTTAACGAATGGAAACTGAATAATCTTTTGATCTAGCTTCTCCTTGCTAAAGTGACGATCAACTTCTACGTGCTTTGTTCAGTCATGTTGAATTGGATTTTGTGCGATTTGGATTGCAGCTTTGTTATCGCAAAATAAACTTATGGGTATTGAACACTTAATCCCAAGGTCTTGCAGAATTCCCTTAATCCACAATAGGTCACATAAACCATGTGCCATACCTCGAAACTCTGCTTTTGCACTTGACCGAGCAACAACCTTCTGTTTCTTGCTCCTCCAGGTAAAAAGATTGCCTTCTACAAATGTGAGATAACCTGAGGTAGATTTCCTGCTTGATTGATCTCCTGCCCAGTCAGCATCAGTGTAACCTTCGATAGTGGATGCTTCATTCTTTGAGTATAATAGTCCTTTTCCTGGTGTACCTTTTAAATATCTCAAGATCCTATAGACTGCGTCCATGTGTTCTTCATTCGGAGCATGCATAAATTGACTTACCACACTCATAGGATAGGCAATATCTGGCCTAGTATGAGTTAGATAGATCAATTTTCCCACTAGCCGTTGATAGCGACCAATATCTACGGGATTTTGATCAGGAGAAGTTTCAAGTGAATGATTCATCTGCAATGTTGTTTCAGCTGGCTTGCAATTTAGCATTCTGGTTTCAGTCAATAAATCCAACACATATTTTCGTTGGCAAAGAGAAATTCCCTTTCATGACCGTGACACTTCAATACCTAGGAAATATCGCAAGTTTCCCAAGTCTTTCATTTCAAACTTGGTGGCCAAATACTTCTGTAGTCTCTCCATTTCTTGAGCATCGTTACCCGTTAATACCATATCATCCACATACACAATCAATGCTGTCACCTTTTCTCCTTCATGTTTGATAAACAGAGTATGGTCAGAGTTACTTTGCTTATAACCAACCGACTTCATTGCTGCTGTAAACCTCCCAAACCAAGCTCTCGGAGATTGTTTAAGCCCATATAATGATCTTTTCAACTTACATACATTATCTTCATGTATGGTTCCATACTTGACACCAGGTGGAAGCTCCATGTAAACTTCTTCCTCCAAATCACCATTTAAGAAAGCATTCTTCACATTGAATTGTCGCAATGGCCAATCTCTATTAACTGCAACTGATATGAGGATGCGAACAGTGTTTAGCTTTGCTATTGGTGTGAAAGTTTCTTGATAATCAACTCCATACTTTTGTGTGTAACCTTTTGCTACTAGCCTCGCCTTGTATCGGTCAATGCTTCCATCAGCTTTAAGCTTCACAGTATACACCCATTTGCAACCAACTACCTTCTTCCCTGGGGGTAATGACACTAGTTCCCATGTTGAGTTCTATTTTAGAGCTTCCATCTCTTCATTCATTGCTTTCGTCCACTTTGGGTCTTCTAACGCTTCCTGCACACTGTTAGGAATAGACACTTTGGATAATTGATCAACATTAAGGGCATATGAATTCAACAGTCTGTGAGTGGAGGTATAGTTATTCATGGGGTATTTAACATTTTCTTTGAGAGAAGGTTCATATTGTTTCTTTGGAATACCTCTATTTGATCTTGGTGCTAACCGAAATGGTAAGGGAGTGTTAAAAACTTGAGATTCGATGTCTTTTTGAATGTTGTCTTGAACATTCTGAGAAGGAAGCTCTTTGGTTAGTGGTGTTAAGACAGGCTCTTCTAATACATCTTTATCACCATCTGCTGGCACATCATTCTCAAACAAACTTGATAGATTTGGAGTCTGTAAACTTGAAGCATCTACATCGGATTGATAAGTGGCTAAGAAACATGTAATTTTTTATTTTGTGGATCATAACATCGGTAGCCCTTTTGAAAATCTGAGTATCCAACAAAAACACATCGTTTGGCACAAGGATCTAATTTGCTTCGTAAGGCTTTGGGAATATGAACATACGCTGTACACCCAAAGATTCGGGGTTCAAGGTTTGGTAGATGGGAAATAGAGTAAAAAGATTGTAACTTTTGTTGTGGAGTTTGGAAGCCAATAACCCGAGAAGGAACTCTATTTATTAGATAAACTGCAGATTTGACTGCCTCTCCCCAATAAAACGGCAACATGTTCATCCCAAAAAGAGATGCACGTACCACCTCCATAATTTGTCTATTTTTCCTTTCTACCAACCCATTATGTTGCGGCGTGTACATACAGGAGGTATGGTGACGTATTCCCAGCTGGCTTAGATATTCTCCAAATGACGCATCCATAAATTCCATGGCATTATCAAATTGCCAAATTTGAATTTTTTGCTGAAATTGAGTAAGGACCATATTGTAAAATTCCTTAAATGCCATAAATGCATCACTCCTCTTATGAAGAACAGACACCCATGTGAACCTGGTGTGTTCATCAATGAAAGTAATAAAATATCGAGCCTTTGAAAGTGATGGAACCCTTGCAGGTCCCCAGATATCAGAATGTATAACAACAAAAGGTTGGGAGCATTTATTCAATCTTGGCAAATAAGGAATTCGATGATTTTTCGCCAATTCACATACACCACATTTGAAATCTGAAACATCCAAATCAGAGAATAAATCTGGTCGAAGTTTCTTAAGATAACCAAAAGAAATGTGACCTAGCCTTTTATGCCATAATCATATATTTGTGCGAGAGTTTTCAACCCCATTTGTTTGAAATGCATAACTGAATTGTCGTTCCCCATCTTCAGTTAACTCCAAGTAGTAGAGTTCATGTCTTTTAACACCATAACCAAGAGTCCTCCGGGTCAGAATGTCCTGAAAAACACAAAATAAAGGCCAAAAAATTACAGGACAATTAAGAGAGGAAGTAATTTTACTGATCGATAAAAGATTATATTCAAGGGTAGGAACAACTAAGACAGTATCAAGTGTCAATTTATTGGATAAAATAACAGATCCTTCTCCGATAATAGGAGAAGTGCTTCCATTTGCAGTAGAAATGCAGTAGAAATGTCAGCCTGAGGTGATGGATGTATTGTTTGTAATTTTTTCGGATCATTAGTCATATGATCGGTTGCCCCAGTATCAATTATCCAAGCGTTATTCCTAGCAGTGACAGAAAGTACATCCACCTTACCAGAAATACCTGGTTGGGCCATGTTGGCTATAGGTTGCGGTTTTTCTTCATGGGTCAGCTTGTTATCCCCTTGTACAACCACTGCTACTTTGCCAATGACCTTTTTCTTGACTTTTTCTAGAAATCCCACCAGTCCGGATAGCATCGTTGTTTCGAGTGACCTGTCTCACCACAATGATTACAAACAAAATTATTAGATTTTCCTGATGGTGGATTATTTCGCCCTTTGTTTCGGTGAACTACCATGGCTGAACTTTCAACAAGTGGTCGTGAATTTCCCATGATCTGCCTCTGTTAAGCCTCTCTTCTGACATATGCATAAGTATTTTCCAAATCTAGCTTTGGATTCTTTCGTAGAATCTCACCACGAACTTGATCAAATTCTGCATCAAGCCCACTTAAGAAGATATGGACCCGTAGCCTTGCCATTATGGAGTGCATATGTACAACTCCAGTAGTTGTGTTTTCCTGCATAGCCATCTGATGATAAATTTCCTGAAAAATTGCAACCAGTTCATTATAATAGGTAGGCAACGGTCGACCATTTTGTTTTGTCGTGAAGGACTTTTGATTCAATTCAAACAAGCAAGTTTCATCTGAGCCATCATAGAAAGTTTTCGCAACAGCTTCCCATATCTCCTTAGCTGTGGCAAGTCGAATAAATCGTTGCATTAGATGGAGACTCATGGAGTCAATGAGCCAGCTCTTAACTTTGTTGTTGTCGGTAGTCCATGTTGCGTAGCTAGAATCATTTGTTGCTGGTTTCACCATTTCTCCTGTAAGAAAGCCAATTTTGTTTCGTGCTCCAATGCGCATTTCCATCAATTGTGACCATAAAGGAAAATTTGTTTCATCAAGAACAACACTGGTGGGAAAAACGGCGTTATCTTGTTGAACTATGATTGAGGGTGGTGGGTTATACGATGTAGTTGGAATGCTGGAATTTGGATTCATGGTCGTTGGTGTGGAGCTTTGATCTTCCATTCTGATTCAAAGAAAAAGAAAGAATGGTTCAATATGGGTTTCAAGTTGGTTTTGATTTGTTTGTGGATCAGAAGCAAGGCTCTGATACCATGAGGAATTGAGTTCTTTTCTATTATTATTTCCCTTCACACGATACACATCTATATACAAGAATAGTGTTTCAGTCAACTCTAATTATTATGGATCATTACCATTCTGGCCTACTCTAATTATGAAGTTTGACTCCTACAATTACGCTGACACAATGCTATGATACAATCATGCCAACAGTTATATTCATAGTTAGTTTGATTGCATTAAATTGTGTAGTTACTTAGAAATTTCCTTGAGTTTGTAATAATTTGTTACATTGCTTTAAATTTCTCAAAATTTTACTAAAACCGATTTCAAATATTGTTCGCTAGCATAGATTTGAACTTTCTCATAATCCCTGTAGATACGACTCAATTTTTACCGATTTATTACTCACTTCGACAACTGTGCACTTGCGGTTTATGACCACATCACTTTTATTCTTAAAAAGATACAACTAGTATAGCAAATAACCATCAATGAATAATAAGATATAATAATAGTTTAGGCTTAACAAGATAGGACCGGAACTCAAACATCTGGCGCCCAACTCTTGTGAATAACAAAAGCAAGAGAAAATTTTGCAAAATTTCCAAAGAAACATGAATAACAAGGAGAAGAATTAGAACTAGAATATGATATATTACAATCTTCAGCTATTTTAGTCATATACTGTCGTTGCAGATGCCCAAGTTAAGCACGTCAATCATACAAATAGGGCCACTCGAATAAATTTGCTTGCTTGAGACGAGATTGGTAGAGAACATATATTCCATCTTCACTCAATCCTTATTGATAAAAGATTTTTATTAAATATGGAACATGAAGGAAATTATTTAAATTAAAATTGCTATGAATTGAGAAAATAGTACCCATATAGGATATAGGTAATATCCGTCCATTACCAACATGTAGATAGTCATTACCATGATATTTACTTGCAATGCTTATGGTAAAAACATCAAGAGTGCTATGATAATTAGCCACGTATCTGGATACTAACATGTTGGAGAATTTCTAAAAGAATATTATGGTGGGATGTATTATAGCAAAGGATATGATTAAGGATAAAACTAACCTATGTATGATTGTAGATTGTAGGGGTGAAAGATATTGAGATTGATAGCGACAACAATAAACCACATTTATGCGGTTCTTATACCTCTATATTTGACATGGTCCACGCGGTTCTTCAAGCACCATTGTTGTTGTTATTTCGAAGAGACCATGTTGGTCAAGGAGAATATTATTATGGTAGAGTAGATGGCGTGGAAATTAAGAAGTAGAGCTGTGAGTTTTGCTTAACAATGATATTAGCAACTGGATTAACAGGAGAGCTTTTTAGAAGTATCTTGTGAGCCATGAATTCTCCATGTAACCCAAAAAACGAAAATGGATGAGGTTGCAAACTTAAAGTTGTGATGATATTATGGTAGTCTAATTTAATATTGCGGCGGTAGATTATAAAATTGAATTTTACCAAGGAAAGGAATCCCCCAACTGCAGCAAGCAAGCTCGTTAGCTAGAGCCTTTGCTTTTTGAAGAAACTATAAGACGGTAAGATCAATATTTTTTAACTTTTACAATTTTATGTGAATTTGAAGTTGAAGGTGCTAGCTACTCTATAAGATTAATATGAATGCATTTGATGGGGTCTGCCAAATATCACAAGAGTAAGAAAGATAGTACCCATGAGAGTAACATTTGTTCCTTTTTCTTTATCTGGGAATCATAAGTTCGATTGGCTATTTGTGAGAAAGATCGAGGTAGAAGGGATAATTGAAGGTGGAATGGTCTGAACCTTCCATGTAAAGTAAGTTTTGAGATTCAATTTAAACCAAAAAAATTGTAGTGCACAGCGAAAGAGAAGGTAAGAAGGAGTGGAGCTATTGGCATAAGTTGTGAAATCATTACAGGTTATCATCGATGTTACGAGTACTGATATCTTTAAATTTTAACTTGTCACCAAACATTATAATAATATTTTTACAAATGAATGAAATTATAAAAGTACATATTTTATCTATTTTTAAATATACTTGAGTAAATTTAATAAAATATTTTAGAAATCAATAATTTATAACTAAAAAGATTCAAAATTGATCATTTAAGAATCTAAACTCAAATTATAAACTTTAATATTTAAAATTTCTTAAGAACTCCTAATAACCACTTTAAACGTAAATTGACAAATTAACTTTATTAATTAGAATTTATTATCCATAAAGGCATAAACATATATTTAAATCAAACCTAATAACATTAATTTCGTAAACTTTTTTCTAGATTCTTTTTACTCAATTTTATTTATTTTTTTAAAAAGATGTTAGAATAAGACATAAAAGATAAGTTTAACAAGTCCCAAGATATGCCCAGATCTTAGCAAATTTAATCTTATAAAAAAGAAAAAGCAAGATCTCATTTGTCTCCTTCAATGTTTTAAAAATCGTACCTGAACAAATCAAAGAAAATATTTAAGGTTTAAAAATTCATTCAACATTAAACCACTATATATTGATACATAGTTAACAAGAATTAAAAATTACAATAAGAAATAAAATAAATTAATTTATTGAAATAAAAATCTACTATTAACATATAATAAACTAACAATAAATCTAATAATTTAAACTACAATTGAATGTAATTTACAATTAAGTTATGATAGCAATTAATTTGTGTATGTAGTGGAATATTTTATTTCCTTTTACAAGTAAGATGTATTCAAACTTTTCAATATATTCTGTCAAATATTTCATTCAAATTCTTAATCAAGGAATGTCGACTTGGCGTCTAGTTCCGGATGGTAGTAATTCATTTCGTTAAGAGGAATGTGACAAAATTGTCCCTGCCGAAGGAATAAAGGATGCAGCAACAATCTCCACTTCTTTAAGTAATAATCGTTTGCCTTCCAAGATCGATCTTCTACTTCAAGATTTATAGTACCCATCTGAACAACGCCACTTTCCTTATTATGTACATCTCAATTCTCATTATGAAGCTGTTATATTAACATTTCATGGAATATATTACATGTTGTTTTAAGCTTTTATGAATCTCGAAGATGACATGTATGTCGAAAGAGGCGGGAGCAATGACACAACGGTCGATGAAGGATTAGGCAAATCGGTTGCTTTGGAAAAGTTGGCAATTCCACAGAGCTCTCTGGAAATTCACGTACGTATAGGTATTCAGGATATGTTCCATTATCTCGTTTTTAATATGACAATATGTAAGTTCTTTCCTATTGTGTTGTAGGTAAACCGTTTCCGAACATTTCATCTATAAGTTTAGCAATAGCGGAAACGTTGTTGCAAGAAGGTATTCAAAACCAAACACATGCGGGAAGAACTTTTACTGTTTCCATTGGAGCGTTCGAACATGCGAGGAACCTTCTCGGGAATCCAGCCATCGGGGAGTCATTTACCTTTATCGACTCTCATGTTACTTGAAATCCAACAAAATAATCATATAATTGTCATGTATCTCTGCAATACACTTGATTGTGCTGTAAATTAATTATATTATTGTACTATGACTGTAACAATTATTCTCATAACTAAATTCAAAGTTATGATATTAAACAAATCACTTGATTTCCTTTTACATATATTGTGTAAAATATTGGATTTGGATTCAAATTCTTATATTTCTACAAAATTCAATAAACAAAGAATTTCAGGTACAAATATGGGACCAAAGAGACAACATGAGTGCATACGGCCCAGGCTCAGAAGCATGTTTGGAGGGACTTACTGTGAGGGTGGCCCATCACAGCCTCCAGCTGCAACTGAGTCACCACCACCACCTCCAACGCCTATAGTTGCAGAAACAACATCATCTGCAACTGCTGATACGCAACAATCCACTATTCATATATCATCCAATACAATTATGGAGGATGAAGGAGACGAGATCCACTCTAGATCTGAGGGTCCTGATGGAAGAAAGTATTAAAAAATTGTCAATAAACTGTAAGTGAAATCGCATGAAACACTATATATGTTTATCATTAACTTATATATTTAAATTTTTGCAAATTTATAAACTTATTTGTTCTTGTATTAGGTTAATTCCATCTGGACCGTGTTCTAGACATATGACATCTACATTTAAGGAGAGGATTGACCCTGAGGATTATGTATGGAAGAAGATCTCTTAGGCCACAAAGGTATTTTACTTTCAGGAGTTTGAGGTACAATATGCAATTAATTTTCTTTTTCATTTTTTTGTATACATTAATAACATACATATAAATAGATTATAAGTTATCGAATTTATTCCTTTTATTTTCAGAAACATTTTTACTGGAATTCTGCTATCGACGGGGTAATACATAGTGTATGGGAGTCGCAAGCTCGTATACATTATCGCAACTTTATTAATGCGATACGCAATGTTAGTGTACGACCCTCTTTTATTTTCTGAGGTCACATGGAGTCGTTGGCAGGAGTACTGGACATCACCTGAGGCAATATCATATCGAACTGTAACTCGACCAACAGACGTGGTAGGTCAGGGGCAGGCAGTTTTTCCGTTCATATGGGAGGATCAATTACTCACCACGAGCATGCAAAGAGACTTGTAAGTATATAAATATTACACTTATATTCTCAATTTTTACTTTGCTATATTTCAATTTAAATTGAAATGTGAATGTTGTGATGAAAACATGTGTAGTATGGCTAATGATCATGACTGTGTCGAGTAATTTGCTGCTGTCATATATAGCTGTGTTGAGTACTTTGCTTTATTGAACAGGGTTTAATATCATAAAAACAGAAAATACTCTGCCGAAATTTTTATAAATTATAGTTTAACTTATAACATTTTATTGTTATGCAAGAAAAGTCTATGGGCGTTAGGTCTACACCCCGTCAGTTATTTTTGCATACACTAAGAAACATGACAATGTGATATTCATCAACAGCCGATGTCAAGAACTAAATGTTTGTGAAATTCATAGTTTAATATTCAATCTTAATAATTATCACTTGTTAATTATAATATAAGCATTGCCTCCTAATAGGACCAAATACAACAAACAATTAGGCAACAATCGCAGGAAGAACAAGTTATTGATGAGACCCAGGCATATTTTGATACAGTGGGTGGTAGGGACAGTCATGGAAGGATCTTTGGCCTAGGCTCATATGTCAACACATTTTATTCGCAGTCCTCTATGTCCACTACATCAACTTGAGACCACAGTTCAGACTTTGATGGACGTAATAAGTAAGCTCCAAAATGACACGAAGCAAATGAGAGCGAGGGATAGAGACTCACACCATCCACGCTCTCCAAGACAATAGGATTGTTGTTGTCATTTGGTTTTAATTTATGTACTATTTAATGTTTTAATTATCAATTAAGAAATCTTTTTTCCTTTATATGATCATTTAATTTTCTGTTTAAACAAATTCAATATTTAAAAAATCAAAAAATTATGAAAGGATAATTTGTAATTGTTGACATTGAAATCAAATTTCACGTCGAGATTTTCAAAACAATTGCCATTCAACAAATCATTTATAGAGAGTTAAAGGTGACCTCAGTGAGCATACAACTTCGAGCTTTGGATTAAGCAATCAAGGTTACATTTGAAGAAGGAAAATAATTAGCGACGGAAAGGTTCTGTTGCTAATTTATATTATAATTACTGACGGTTTGAAGTTAACCGTCGGCATTTGAGTTATCTCAAGTTACCGACGGATGCTGGAAACCGTCGGTACAAACTGACTAATATACCGACGGTTTCCATCAGCATATTACTATCAACTTCACCGACGGTTTCGTAAACCGTCGGTAAAATATGCCGACGAAGCCTCTCGTAACGTCGGTAAATATACAGACGGAAACTACATTTCGTCGAAAAAATTTACCGACCGTGGTTTTGATGACGGAAGTCTCCGTCGGTAAATAACATTACCGATGGAATCTCTGCGGTTTTCATCGGCAAATGTCGTCTGTAATGCCCCCATTTTCTTGTAGTGTAAAGACTCGTGAAAGTTGAAGTATGTTTAAAGAAAATCAATAGATCTAATTTCTTTTTTAATATCCTTTAAGCATACTTCTTTATAGTTTAAATATTATTTTTACCACATTTTTAAATTTTCTTAAATAAAATTACTTATATATACTAATTAATATTTCAATTTATTAAACAAATTTATGATAAAATATAATTAGTTTTAACAATAATAATTTTAAAAATTTTTAATTAAAGTATAAGAAGATGACTAAAGAATCTAAATTTTGATAAATTTAATTTATTAGTAAGAATAAATAAATTTAGTACTTTTAAGGATAAAAATAGTAATTCATTTTTAAAAATTATAATTTAAAATAAATTTATTAAAATATAAAGATAAATGAAATATATTTTTTTTTTAAATAATGTATTAGTTAAATTATGTAAGAGAATTAAAATGAAAAAATCATTAAAAAATCAAAAGATTTATGAATAACACCGATTAAAAGCCTCAACGTCCCACCTTCTCTCAAAATTAGAGACTGATAGATAAGTTAACCGGTTTTTTCAAAAAAATCGTCCGGTTGTTTTCAAAAAACCGGGATTTATTAAACCGTCCGATTTTTTTTCTTATAGATTATCGACATATATAGCCAGCCCGTTCAGTCTGATTTTAAAATTATTACAGGCGTTTTGTTAACCTATTAAAAAAGATAAGGAATAGAATGATTATTCTTAATAATATAATAGAAGAGTAATATAATAAAATTAGTATCATTTGGTTTGGCTTATTCCTAAAAAATTTTAATGATAATGTTTAGTTTGAAAACATAAATTTAAGATGACAAAGGAACAACTAACAAAAAGATCAAAATATCCATCATAATCTCCATTACCATCATAATGATGATGATGATGATTATTATTATTATTATTATTATTATTATTGTTATTATTATTATTATCATTTAATTTTCTTATTATTATATTAATTTTTTTATTATTATTATTAAATTTCTTCTTCTAATAATAATAATAAGAACAACAACAACAACAACAAAATTAATAATAATAATAATAATAATAATAATAATAATAATAATAATAGGGAGAAAAATTATCTTTACCTATTTCGCATTTCATGGAATAGGTCAAGACAGGGGATGTATCTTTAGCTATTCTTGAAAGTGTAAGAATAACTAATCTTGGGATCAATTATTCTGTATGTTATTTTTTCACCAAACAAAGGATAACTATTCATAATAGCTTTACTCAACCAAACATGCCATTAGTCTTCATTTACACATAACATCTTTCCTTCCTTTTAAATTGTATATTCAAAATCACAAAAAGTTTATAGTCGAAATCGAATGCTAACTACCATTTCTTATTGAATTAATTTGAATTAATCGATCAACTTGCTATCGAACATTTATTTTGTTTGTTTCTTTTTTTGTTTTTATTTTTAAATTTAGTAAAAAATCTGTTTGTTTAAACTTTTATTTTCTTCCAATTTTAAAAAATTATGAAAATCGTAAAAGTAGTTTTTGTTTTTTGTTTCTGTTTTTAATAATCTAATTTATTATCAATTAAATATATATTATTTAATTTTTAATATATTATTTTTAATAAGAATATGAATAATTTAATTTTATTATTGTTAATTAAAATTAATTATTAATAAGAATCATGAATATTACTTAATAATTTTATTTAATTTTGTAATTAAATTAAATAAATTTAATTTAATAATTATTAATAAATATAATAAAATTAAACATATCTTCAAAATATATAAAATTTCAAATAAAGTTTAATTTAATAATTATAGTACACTTAAATAAATATTAATTTAAAAAATATTTAATTTAATAAAATAAAATAATTTGTTAATAGATATTATATAAGTGATTAAAATAAATTTATTTAATTAAAAGTAATTTATCTTTAAGTTTTATGTAATATGTAACTATTATCAATGATAAAATTATTAATATTAACAATTAAACAACTTTTTGTCTTTGTTTAAAAGAAAAGCATAAACTAAAAATAGAGAAAACGAAAACTGAAAATTAAAAAAAATAACAAAACTAGAATCATTCTACCCGCCTTTAACTTTTGACTATCTCTCTCTTTCTCTCAAGAAATTCTTAAAAATTAGAAGACTACAAGTGTCATTAAAATTCTCATTCTCTACTCAGTTAAAATTTAATTATTTATTTATTAATTAATTTCATGCTCAACTTTCTTTTAATGGAGTGATGATCCCACCACCTAAGTCTCCTCTCCTAGATTTTTCCAAGTAATATGCCTCGTCATTTAAAGGTGTTGCAAAAATGTCTACAAAATTAATGTGGAGTTAGAAAAATAAGTTGACAAGTAAATGAGAAAGCAATAAATAGCACCACATTGTTGACATCTTTAGGATACCGTCCATGCATCAAATGACAAAAATTTTCATGCAGATTTCTTGGGATGTTTTCTATGACTTTCTTTTCTCCATCTGCCTATAAATACGTGGAGTAGATGAAGTTTGACATAGACTTCTCAATTTTTGTTGTGCGATTATACAACACTTAAGAGAATTCCTTCTACGAATTTTAGTAATACTCTTGTGTTGTATATTTGTGAGATTAGTGGGTTTGATAATGGTGATGACAAACAACATTTATGAGTTTCTTGTACTGGTATATCTGATATGGTTCACAATCCTATATATCGAGACCCGTTGTTAGTTTTTGAACGAGACCCGGTTGATCTAGGAACAGCAAACAATATTTTTTTGGTTTCTATACTTTCATATCTGACATAGTACATAGTTCTTTCGAGAACTATTATTACTGCTATTTGAACGACACTCTGTTGGTCTAGAAACGCCAAATAGTAATTATATGGTTCTTAAACATATATAACTGACATGGTTCATAGTTCTTTTAAGCATCATTGTTATTGCTATTTGGACCAGATCACGTTGCTCGAGAAAAATACTATTGTGATTAAGCAAATGGCGTGGGAAGAAGTAGAGCCAGGTTTCACTTGACAACAATGTCAACAACTGGTTTGGACATGAGAGCATTTTAGGAGTATATTGTGAGCCACGAATTCTCCATATGTAATCCAAAAATGAAATTAGATGACGATGCAAATTTAAAGCTGTAGTGATGTTATGGTAGTCTAATCCAATATTGTAGTAGATTATGGCATTGAATTTTGTTCGGGAGAGGGATCTCCCAGCTACAATAAAGTAGTGAATTAGAGTTTACCTTTTGAAGATACTCTAAGAAGGTAAGATCACTCTTTTTCAACTCTATATGAATTTGAAGCTACCTATTATATGAGATTATTCTGGATGCATTTGATAGGATTTGGAAAACATTACAATAGGTAAATAGATGACATATATATGGAAATACGCCTTTGTTAAAGGAGGGAAATACACCTTTATATGAAAGTAACATTTAATCCTTGTTTTAAAACCAAGAATCATAAGCTAGATTAGACATCTGCTGAGAAAGATCAAAGGTAGAAAAGATCGTTTAATATAGTGAAAATAAATTTGAATCAATAAAATTGTATAGATTTTGGTAACTTAAAAAGAGAAGGAATTGAGCCTTCTATAGAAAGTGATTTTTGGGATTTAATAACTAAAAAAACGTAGTGCTTAGAGGAAAAAAGGGTTGGAGGGACTGTCATACCATGTGAAAGCAGAATATAATTAAGGTGGTATTTTTGTATTGAATGAATAATTTTATAAAGAGTGTGAAGAATATTTATATACAATATTTGAACAAAAAGATAAATATATTTAGATTGATAAATACAAATAAGATATATTATCAAACTGAT
>JANVCQ010000003.1:3425670-3437883 GCA_025531925.1 Erythroxylum plowmanianum | reverse complement strand
ATAATTTTCATTTATTATAAAAGGGTTATTTAAACAATTAGTAAATTCTTATGTATTTATAAGATAAGCAAGTTAAATTAATATTATATATATAGTCTATTATTTTTCAAATATATTGATCATTTTGATAATTTAGATAATAACTGTAGACCCTCCAATTAGGATTTTTAATGTTCTCGACTATCCATATTCTGGGTCAATAGTCAACAAAAGTTGTCCTTTCCTTATCACTTTTTATTCATATTTGTTCCATGTGATTGACAAGTTACCTTGTTGATCACTTTGGCAATAAAGAAAATTTTTCTTTTTTGCTATATTAGCAAAATTATAAATCTTTATTAATTAACTCTTAATAAATTTATCTTTTATCAAGTAATATCCTTTAAGCCTATTTTGAAACAAATAAATTATAGGAATTTATTGTTACTAGTAATTAGCTTAGTTGCATGCTATCATATAAAGCAAAAGGTATTTTGTAATTTTGGCATATAAAATGAAATATTTGGATTCCGTATTAAAATTATTATAATAAATTAAGAAGCAATTTAATTTTACAGTCAAATTAATTTGAAACGGCTAATTAATTATTATTATTATAAGTTCTTTAAATTCTTAACTTGTATTTTTTAAGAGTTCCTAACTCGTCCATTCTGGAAAGCAAGACTCTGTTATATCTAATGGAAGTTTCAATCTAAATTCAACATGTTTTACTCTTCAACTTTCACAGAAGGTCCTATCCTCCACAAATCACAAATATCGGATTAACATACGACATAGACTAAAACAATTTGTCTTGTTCTTTGGTAGCCAAATGAAGTCAATTCCTAGTTAGAATGGCATTAACGTTGTAGAAGCTTATAATTTTCCAAGATTCTCCTTTGACTATGGATACGGATCTTTGCGTTAAAGTTCGTGGAAGTTCATTACAAGAGTCACACGTATTATCTTATTATTTCTAAAAATGAAAGAATATGTCGAACTTGCGTGGTTTAAAGTCAACAATGAAGACTTGAATTGATTGGGCCTTCTAATAACCCAATCTTCACTACAAAATAATCCTGTCCTTAAAATGATATTTGCATCATATTAATTTTTAAGTTTTCACTTTAATTTTTATAATTTGATCTTAATATAAAATATTTTGTCGGTCGAAATCACTTTTCAAATTTGAATTAAAATTTAATTATTTTCCTACGAAATATTAAATTTGAACATATTGAGATTACGTTATAAAAGATTTAGATGTTAAAAATTAGGCATTTCAAGCAAAGTTGTTATCATTCCAATTTCTAAATTAGTAATTTTGGATTCAACGACCATGTTCATTTTATGATAACTTGCAAATATAATTCTATCTATATACTCTTTTAGCAGTTACATTTGTTATCAAACAAAACAACGAACTTCATATTTATAGTGATGATAATTGGTCAAATCGGGCCTGGGCCTAATGGTTGCATTCTTTCTTTTTTATCAAGCACTAAGAGGCCTATTTTGAAACAAATAAATTATAGTAATTTATTGTTCTTACTTCCTAGTAGTTAGATTAGTCCGTATGCTATCGTCTAAAACAAAAGGTACATTGTAATTTTGATATATAAAATGAAGTTTTTTGATTTAATTTTATAGTTAAATTAAATTAAAACGACTAATTTATTAATTATTATTATAAGCTCTTTAAATTCTTAAATTGTTGTAAGTATTTAGGTCGGTGATGTAAATAAGATAAAATTGTATATCTAGAATTTGTGATTTGACATACTGGTTTACCACTTATGTCAATTTATAGGTTTTTGTTTCACTGAACAAGGCGAGACGAGAGGGAATGGCAGAGCTAACTCATCAGATGGCATTAATTAAGGTTTATAAAAAATGTTAAAATCAACTGAAACCTCTAATTCATACTACAAACATATAATTCAATAAAACCTTCAAGACAAGTTTAAGAAAAAAGAACATTGAGAAAAAAAATCTTTCGACCATGAAAAAAAAGCTTTGGTATTGTATTTCTTTGACTCTCATTATGAATCAAATTTGGTTCTATGACAATTTAAAATCTAAACAACAATATGAAAAGAAAACAGAAAAAACAACTTATTAATCTAAGATTTAAAAGTAAAAAAACAGAAAAGGTCAATGAGAATGGAATTTCTCATTTTTGAGTTCAATTCCTTTTTTTTGTTACAAAGAAAGGAAAAAAAATTACACGATCTTCCGTGGGAGGCTAACCCCTGCTATATCCTCTATAAGGATATTGGCGCACTCAGAAGGGGCACTATCAAGAGTGGTAATCCCGACGCCTATAGTAATTGCAAGGTTGGCGAATCAGTCAGCACATCGATTTCCCTCTTTATATATGTGTCGAGAAAGGACGATTCAGTTTCGGATGAGTAATTCATTGATGCCCAGGACGAGTGAGTTGAGCGACAGTAATCGATGGGTTGCGTCGGAGAGGAGATCTTTGACCACGAGAGAATCCAACTCAAGTATCACGCACTAAAACCCAAGAGCTCAATTCAGTTGAAGGCATGAATAAACTTCCCAAAATTTTGCTAAAATTGGGAAACACCGACCAATATTTTGAGTTCAATTTCTTTTCAATTGTTGGCCGGTTTAAAGGGGGAGTAAGCAGGAATCATCATGAGAACCCGAGGCCTGTTCTGCGAAGCCTCAGCCGTATAACAAGAGACCTCGCCAGCCTAATCTATGGCATGCGTTATAGTATGGTCCCTTTGAGAAAGATGAAGAGCATCGGCTAGGGAAATGGAAAATGAGACCACTTCTGGGCCTTGGCCTGTTTACATGACCTCAAAATTGAGCTTCCAATTTCAAAGGAGGCTGCGGTTCCTCTCGCTTTATCTCCATAGAGTTATACTGCAAATTCTCTTTCCTCTTGTTATGATTTTTTTTTATTATGAGAACATTGATTTCAAGTGATATTTACTTTTTCCTTCAATAATAAAGAAAAAGGTGATTTGTATATTAGATTTGAGGTTCCAATTCATTTTAAAGACTTTAAGGGACTGTTGCTCAGTGGTAAAAATGTATTAAGATTTGTAAATGATAGTTATATTAAGTTTATCAATTATTTTTTAAGTTATAAGTTTGATAAATAATTTATTTTAAGTGTGTTATATATAAACTACTACATATATTTTGAGATTTACTTAATGTGCAATTAAGCATAAAAACTACAAATTTTAATATTATAAAAATAATATATTTAAAATATTTCAATTTATTACTAAAAAATTTAAACATCAACTGGACGCGTATATTGTTAAACTATTTTATTTATTATTTTGGGTATTATTTGTAATTTGATATATTTGTTATATCTTTCATAATAAAAAGTTAACTTGGTATTGGATTCTATTATTTTGGAATATGTAGTATATTTGGAAGATAAGTTAGTGTGGAAAGAAGAAATTCTAAATGAGATAGAGACTTAAAGAAGATTGGATTTGTTGGAGATAAACATGGATGACATTTATTGAAGATTCTATTGATCATTGTAGCTGTGTTTTTACATATGTGCGTGATAGATTGCACCACTTGATCTATCATTTTTTCATTGAAAAATAAGCAGTCGATTGTTTATGTATAGCACCTATGTTTTCTTTGTGTTTTTGTAACATTACATGATATATCCATCATTATTGACAGCTGTATTGTTGGTATGTTTTTGGGATGAGATATATGTCTGATTGATGAGTATTTGATAAGATCTCATCTTGTTATATTATTTGATATTATCTTCTTTATTTTATATTTTTATGCTTAAATATGAAAATTAATGTTTGTTTGGTTTTAGGAGATGAAAAGCGAATATTGCATTAAATTAAGACTCTTTTAGTGATAATTACAAATTTTGGATAAAGTGAAGAGATTGATGCAGCGGATGAGACATATTACTTGAAGAGTTGGAGTTTGACTGAAAGACTTCGCCTTATCCTTATCACGTAGGAATTTGAATTCGTTTTAGATAGAGATCTTTATAAGTTAGAGTTAGATTATAATTAGATTAGAAAATTTTATAAAAGGGACGTTCCTCACAACAAAAAAAGGCTCTCTTCTTACATTTTTAGCAATTCTTTCTCTTTCTTGTATTTTTGTTATTGGAACGAAAGTTATGTGTGACTAAACTTAATCGTTCTGATTTAAGGGGATTCAATACTCTAATTGTAACTTTGTGAGGTTTTGCGTTCTTAACCTTTAGTTACGTTTTAATTTAAGTATTTCTTGTTTTGAGTTCTCATATTTCATGAATGATTAATATTCGATTAATCTGACAATTTAATTTAATATTAATTATTTTATTACTATCCAGGAATTCAATGATCTGTAATTGTCCTGAAGGATTGGTACAAGTAGAAAATAGATTATTTATGAATTTTCATATTTAACTTATATTAAACAAGAAAACTAAATTGAATAGTTGCAGCTATCTTGATTATTTAATTTAGGGTTTAGTCTTTTTTACGGAGCTTATTACTATCATTTATTTGATATGGAATGCTATCACACATAGTAAATAGATGATAAGTTTTGATTTGGATGCTGGGTTTGAACCGATTAATTTAGAAAAATTTGAGACTTATTACGACTATCCTAATATGTTTCGGACTAACTGTTTGAATCGTAAAAATATTATCTTTAAACCAATGATCAATGTTACAATTAGATGATATCTTTCTCTTGAATTGGAGTTTGGTAATCGTAACTTTCTTATTTTTAAATTCAACTGATTTAATTTATTTTCATATAATTTTAGTTAATCATTTATTTAACCAAAAAATCCCCCCATTTACTTTTATTAATTGAAATTAAGAAGCTAGTGATTAGTTCTCTAGGGATTCGACTTAGTTCCACGGTTACTAAAAAAGTTTGGAGAATCAAAACTATTTGAGGGCTTTGACAACCCAACCAATATTGAAGCTGATGTGATTGGGTTTCTTCAGTGATTAATTCAAAAGGTTCACAACAGATTTTTATTGGATGACTTCCTATGATTTCGATTTAACAAGGCTGCACATATAGGGGAGTGTCCTTGACTTAAATGTTTCTTTGTTTATGTTATTCTTGATTTAATTACTTGAGATTTATTTATATATTTGTCTTCATTCTTTGTTTCAAAATTTTCGGTTGAGGTTAGCATGAGGTGGTCATGTTATTAGATGTGAAATACTTTTATGAGGTATGAGTACAAGTGAGTAGTGACAAAGGCCGAGTAATGTCGACTTAGTAAAACCTTATACAAGACTATTGTACTTTGGTGAAAGTTAATTAAGTTAGGTAATGGCCCCACAGACATAGGTTGTGTGTGTCAAACTACATTAACAAATTTCGTATGTCAATTTAGTTGATGCATATTTAGTATTTCTGCTTCTTATTATAATAAGGAAAATTTACAGTTGTTGATTCAGTAGTTTTCTAATAAGTAACTGACATATTCAATTTGAAGCAATTGCGACAAAACATATACATTGTGGAACTACAACTTTCAGGTTTTTCATATATTTTTCCATGAAAAAGTGAAACAAGTTACGTATTATCTCATTATTTCTAAGAATGAAGAAAGTGGTTGACTCGATCTTGCATGATTTAAAGTCAACAAGGAAGCCTTGGGTTAATCGGTAAAACGAATATTGGTTAACGGTTCTTTCCATTCTTAAAACTACAATTGATTCTTGACAAAAAGTAATTATTCTATCAATTATATATTTTATGCGATACTAAATATCTATCGTTTTTAGGATTAATTAATAAAAAAATACATAATTCAATCAACCTTATTGTTTAACAACCTTAAGTTCGATTTAAAATTTAATTAAACAGTACCTTTAAGAAAAGAAATACCATCGAAATAAGAAAACACAACACTCACGGTACAATTAATCTAGCTAAATGTTTTTCTTAAGAAAGATAATTTTTGAGGCAGCAAATTAAAACTCTATTCGTTACAAATAGTTAAAATAACTGAAATGTTACGTATTCAAACATTAGTCTGCAAATGTTTATTTAAACTAAAAAACTAATCACATATATTAAAAATTAATCGAAAATAATAATAAAATATAATCATAGAAAAGCAAGTCAATGTGGTTGCATTAGCAAAACAATGAGCCTTCTTGTTTGCTACCAAATTTGGCTAAATGACTAATTCGGGCAGGTAAAGACCCGAATTCGAAATGCTTCCCGCCCTAATATTGTTTCAAAAATTGAGGTTTCTTTCTCTTGAAATCCTCTCAAGTATCACCCAATATCATTCTATCTCCGATCCTGTTTGTTGTCTCTCCGGTGTATCCCGTCTTTAAGGTCAATGTCTCTAACTTCCCTCGATATCTCTTGTTTTTTCTCTTCATTTTCCGTGGACATTTTGTGTTCTTCTTTTTATTATTTTTAATTCAAAATCTTGCAAACTGATTCATCCATTTTTCTGCTACTGCAATGATTTTGAAGGTTTGAATAGGCCAATTCATTGCATTTTTCACTGACCCAGGATAATCAGAGAAGTGGGTTTCTGGAATTGGGTGAATTGATGGATTGGGTTATTGATTTCTAGTTTTAAGGTGGCTGATTTTGTTATTGGTTCTGCTTTTGGTTTCTACTGAATGCATTAATCATGAGCGGAGATAATTTCTCAGATAGGGCTTCCAGATCGTGGGGGGTTTTGGAAGATTTGACTAATCGGTCTTCTAGAAGGAAGTTTTCATTGATTACGGATGGTGTATGACTTAAATCTATAGATAGGCACGATGAAAACGTAAGGAGTGAAGTTCAGAATTTAGATTTTGCAAAACAGGTGTGTATAAGAGTTGAGAACCTTGTGAAGAAGCGTAAATTGGAAGTTGATATTTGTAACTTGAAAAAGAAGCAATTATGGAATGTCTCACATGAGAATGTCGCGCCTCTTTACACCAGTAAGCAAACTGAAATTAAAGAACCTGAATTTGTCGATGATATTGTTGAATTGGTCAAGGATTGCGCATTGAGGGATAGTTGTACTTCAAGTGCTTCTATCGCCACAAGTTCAGGCCTGCGCAAGAAAGGGAATGATGACGTAGTCGTGCTCGCATCTGATGATACAACTAGCAACTTGAAAGTTCAAGGATTTGCTGTTCATGTTGGTCCTAATGTTAACAGGGATCACCGTGTTGGTAGTCTGCCAACTAGCAACTGTGATCTTGTAGAGTGGTCGAACCTGCCGGAATCTCAGGAATCCATATCTTTTGGGTTCACTAGATGCGCAACTCTCAAGTCGGGTGATTATGCTAATTTGGATACGGGTGCAGACTTGCTTAAAGCTTGTTCTTGTTCTTTTTGCTTGAAAGGTGACCTTAACCTTTGCTTTTTATAAGTAATTTGGTAATTTGATCAATGTAGTATTGGTTATCAACAAAGTAGACTTGCTGAATATGATATCTTTGTTCTACAATGTTGGAATCAGTTGCTTATATGTGGTCAGACCTACATTACTAGGACATTAAAGGTCGAATAGCAGGTGAGCTTCAGTAGGATAAGTTACACATTATTTGGATTGGCATTTTCATTGTTTCAATCCTTTAATTTGTTGCTAATTTCCTTGTTTCCAATTCTGTAGCGCTGAGGAAGAGTCGGAAAGAAGCCAGCATCTTGCTTAACAAATTTTCCAAAGGAAAGCAGTCTGAGGTTCAGGACCAAGTAAAATCCAACAAATTTTTGAAAACAAAATCTGACCTTAAGAGTCAGTGGAGGTCCCTGTGTCATCACATGAATGGTGTATTTGGTCATGAAAGCAGGCAGCTTGCAAGTGCAACTAGTGTCTCTTCACTTATTTGCAGTTCAGGATGCTTCCATCAATTTCAGTCCTGGTGGTTGATCAAATGAACTTGCTCTATTAATTTATCTTTAGCTGGGGTATCCTTTTAAGTTCTTACAATTTGGTGATTTATATTATACCTTTCTTCCGTGTTATGAACCTTCAACTTTTAGCTTGATATGTGATGAATACCTCATATCTATTATGCAGGAAGCTAATTTTGTCGCGCTAAGAGATTTGAGAGAAAATTGCAAAATGAATCTTGAGAGGGCCACTGGCATGCCTTCAGATAAAACTTAGTGAATAACATACTTTGGTGATTGTAAGACTATCTTACGGTCTCAAACTATTAGGAGCCGTCCAAGGAGCATCCATTCGTTAGGTGCCTTCCCTGTAGCTATATTTGCTCCTATACAATGGCATGGAGATTGAAGCTTTTTAACTTCTGTAGCTCTATCTGTACTTAACCTTTGCATATCTTTAGCTGTGCTTATCACCTACATGATCAAATTTTGTTCTTTTATCAAGTATGAAAGCCAGCGTCTCTGTAGCCTCTTAGGGTAATTAGTGATCTGGTGGATTATGAATTTTTTGGTGCTAAACTAAGTTCTCTACAACATTATACAGTATTAATTTTTAACTGACGCATTTCTCTTTAGCAGTTAATACAAGCTTGTTGAATTCCTCTTAACCATTTAAGCAGATAAAATCGATCAATTGATTGGTATGGAGCACACGACATTCAGACAAATTGATGTAACATGATCCTTTGTCTGCTTCAGAGAATTCGAGGGTTCAAGCATATCATTGTTATCTTTGACAGGTCAATTCCTACATGATGGATCTGAATTAACTGCACTTCAGTATGAATGACTAGTCTAAATAATACATCATCATTTTGCAAGTCATGCATATGTTTCTGTTTTAATAATTGTTATAGGAGATGAGTACATGGAGAAGCCGCCAAAACATGATGATCAGTTCAGTTTTTAGTCTTGTGAAGGGAGGGCAAGCTTGGTAAAAATGTACAGGCTGACTCGGTTAATTATCCTTGAAAGCAAGAAGTAAAATTTTGATTTAATTGAATTTGAGTTTAGGCTTCAAGCTTAAACATGACTTAGAAGTATATAATCTAACTTGATCCAAGCTTAACCTAATTTGATCCATTCTGAATTCGAGCCTTATCTTTTTTATTGTTTAGTGAATTCAAGTGTTACTTTTTAAGTCAGTCTAAAGATCTATCAAGTTCAGCCCGCTTTCTAGAAGCTTGATTGAGTTTTTGGGACACAAATTAAATCAAGTTATAAGATCCGATAACAATTTGACCTTTTTATTATCTTGAAGGAGCTAGAAGCTTGATAATTTTGTGAACCTTTCCATATTAACCTACTTATTAAATGCATACAAGGTTGGAAATAAGCTTGTTTGTTGGTTCATACATAGCTAAGTAATTCGAGTGGCATCTCGCATTTGTTTTTGATGTTGGTGAAAGAAATTTAACCAGTTCTCTGAATGTTCTTAGTTAGTCATGACATTTTTTGCTTTTCCTTAAATTCTTTTTCAATTATTTTACTTTCAGGATACGATCAGGATGTATAGATTATGACTGTTGAACAAGAGGTTAGACACTAAAAGCTTATGAATACTCTCAATGAGGATGAGTGCTTTGCATATTTTGAGACAATTACAGATTGAAAACGAAATACCTTAACTTGTTTAGCTATGTCCATAGCACTTGTCACGGTGGAGCTTCGGAGTTGACCTTTGCCTCGTTAGAAATAGTGATGAGTCCTGTTTGATTCAAGTCGTCCTTTTTTTGTTTGGGGACACTCAAATTTTGACTAGGTTCTAAATGTTTTGAATGATTAATTTTTTAAAACAAAATGATATTTTTATTAAATTTTAATAAAATAATGTTGTATTAATTTTGATTGATCGAGTTATTTTTAAAAAAGTTAAATCATAAAATTTGAGTTTGAACTAATTCAAAATTTTGATAAAGCTATCTTTTAGCTTAAATTCAACTTGAACCAAGATTAAAACGGTTTCGAAGTATTGGCTTTAAAGTAGAGTGTTACAAAAGAGCAATTAGGTCTTTTGTAAGTTAATACATGTATTTAACTTACATGTATTTAACTTAAATTTTGGAAAATTATGATTATTATACAATGCCACTAAAACTGAAAGCAACGATACGAAACCTAATAGTTTGGAATCCATGATGGAGGACTATTTGTCATTTTGGTGATTTTAAGATTAAAATACACATGTTGAATAACTTGTGATGACTTTTTAATTATGTATTTAGAATACCTTATTTGTAAGTTAATACATGTATTTAATGATTTATTTAATAAATATTAAAAAAGATGTACATTATGTTTTACACGTATAAAAAATGGTAATGGAAATTTATTTCTCTTGTAATTTAAAAGTTTTAAAAAATCTCTTAATCTTTAAATTTCTCAAAAAATTCTTAGAGTTTTATTTCAATATGTGTAAAGTTAACGAAATCTACAAAGTGACGGTAAAACTCCACCTACCAACAAGTAAAATTTTAATAAAGAGGTTGAATTAAATATCAATTATTCTAAATTTTTATCTTTTTATTATTGTTAAATTTATTTTGACATCCAATTTTTTCTTTATTAACTAAAATAAGATTACATATTATTAAATTTTCGCCCACTAAGCAGAATTTATAATTGAGTTTTGTTGTTGTTCACATTTTAATATAATCTGTTCCCATTTTAATATAGCCTACTGATAGGATTGAATTTTTATATATTTTCTATACATTTACATGTGCTTTCAATCCTATTTTTAAGATAAAATGCTCAATTTGTGTTCAATTTATGTTGTCTGCTCAGTTGAATTTGTTCATATATTTTTGAGACCAAAAAGGAAAAATTTTATAAAGAAAAAAATTGAAGCACAATTATTTATTTAGCTTAAGCCTCAGTTTAAAAAAAAAAAATGTAAAATGGTTAACGCATGCGTTAACGTTAGAGCTGTGCGTTTTAACGCACAGCAGCATAAAGAAGGCAAAGGGTTTTTAATGGGGTAGCTTTTAATTATCTTGTCCATATATACAGGTGGGTTAAAGAATAGTGCAGCAGGCGTGGATTAGAGAGAAATCACCAAGGTCAAGCGACAGGTTGGCTTTGACAGAGGAGACGTGAATTAGCTACACCACCTAAATCAATTTTCAAAACAAGCGTGGGACCTGGACAATCACGTTGGGAGGATTTACAAGCACCAGCGTGATTTGCAAGCATGAAAATGAAAAGAAGGCAAGTCCAAGCCAAGGAGAAAATAGTGTGAATGGAGTCTAATCGGAGAATAGTGTTAGAGACACAAGGTGTTGAGAGTCAAAGAACAGCTACCCAATAACGTTACAGTGGTGGATAACCATAGGCTGTGCATTTGGATTTTTAATGACAAAACCCATTTCAGGAAGGGTTACGCAGATAGGCACAAAATAACGCTACAGTGGTGGATGCTCAAACACATGCATGGATTTAAAAAAAAACAAACAAACAAAAACAAAAACAAAGGGACCAGCAGAAGAAATTTGGCAGGATCAAAGACAGCTGGAAATCACTCAAGCGTGGATGAAGAACAAGCAAATACACACGCAGAAATGACGAGCAACAGCTGGAAAAGCATCAGCAACGTAAACAACGCAGAAGAGGAGTGGGCTGCGCCGCAACAGCAAGAGCAGACAAGCAAAAATTCAGCTGCGCAGACCTATGATTGTTATCTTTTGCGGTGGAGGCATGAGATCACGGAGGAGGATTGACGAGAGTTTGGAACGTTGGAAAAGAAGGCTAGCAACGTTACAAAAATAAAAAGTGGAGAGAGGCCGCCAGAGAAGCTAGGAGTTAGGCGCAAACAAAGAAAAAATTGGCGCATAAGACACAAGGAGTTGTCGGCGCATTCAGCAGAAATATACAATTAGTTACTGGCGTGAACATGGGTGAAAGTGGACAAATCAAATGGAAGCAGCATGAGATAGCTTTAAATTAGCAACAGAAAGGACAAACCAAGGTCCACTCACGCATGCATATAAGAAAAAAGAAAATACACAAGAGGGGGCCACGAACTTGTGAGTGAGCTGCTGGGAATTTAAAGAGGAAAATGTTACAAAAATAAAAAAGAAGGTGGATGGGACTCACGCAGATGGAGGCTACAAAAGAGGGCCATTCACGTCCCCACGTTGGTGGATTTTCTGGCCATTAACTCTTATTCTTCTCTCCATAAACATGACCATCGAGGATTGGCTCACACATGGCAAAAATCAAAGAGGGACTTCAACGTGAAGCAGTTGATGGATCAAAGCAGGTTGGAGGAACGTTGAAGCACCTGCGGTAGAAAGCTGGAGCAGCAAAATTGAAGAGCAATTACCAATT
>JANVCQ010000003.1:3395162-3405867 GCA_025531925.1 Erythroxylum plowmanianum | reverse complement strand
AAACTCACGAATGTTCTTGGATAACCCACAAGAACACTGAGGACTACATGTACAAGAAGGAAGAGGACGCAATATCTACAACTCATCCCACAAAATCTTGAGCTTGGTAAAATACTCATGAATCGATAAACTACCTTGTTGACAAGTATAAATCTCAAATTGAAGGTCACAAATACGTAAAGAATTGCTTTGAGCAAATCTTGCTTTAAGATCATTCCAGATCTCAAATGCAGAATCCAACCATATAATAGACTGGGCAATAGACAGAGAAACAGAATGCATTAGCCAGGAAATCACTAAATTGTTACAACGTTCCCATGGAACGACCAGAGGATCAGAACGTGATGGTTGCATGATCGAACTATCCACAAAACTAAGCTTGTTCTTGGGCAACAGCGACATCTTCATTGCCCTTTGCCACTGATGATAATTCGGTCCTGTGAGAACCGAAAAAACTAGAACCAACGTCGGGTTCTCATTCACGTGAAGGAAATACGGACTGAATGGATTCTCCTCTGGTTTGGACATCGAACCAAAAGCCGCACTCCAAGCCAGATCAGATGAACACTCTTAATGTAAAACAAGAAGATAAAGAAACGTTGTGCGTTCTTGACGGGAAAACCAGAAAAACTTGGTAACGGAGAAAAACCCAGAGAAATCAGAGATGCGGAAGTAAACTCTCTGATACCATATCAGATTTACAGAGAAACAGAAGGTAAAATTCACTATATTATGATAACTGTATAGAGAGGTATTTATGCTGTCAAATATAACTCTTAACATTAGTCGTGAAAATTTCTTGGCGTCCGTTTATAATATACACACAATTTCAAGAGTTAGTACTGTGATAAAGCACCATCAAGGATGATCAAAGCTTCTTATTTCCTTCTAATAGGCTTATAGATTTAACCGAAGAATATGTTAAATCACTATTCCTTTACAAATCTCGATTTTTTTTATTGAACTATTGTGCTTTTAAGCGCAAAAGAAACAGCAAAAGAATTCATCAAAAAAAATTGTAAGCACACGTGTGAACTAATTAATGTGTATTGCCATTAATTTTTGTTAAAAAGCAAAATAAACTCCATTAGATTATATATAAAAAAGTTCATAACTTAAAATTTTAATATTTTAAATTCAAATAAAATTCTTATTAATTAATACAATTTTCTTCTATAACTCTGCGCTATGAAACCATTATTTTTTTTTTCTTCCAAATCACATGTAAATCGTTTTACTTATAAACACTTGGCATGGTAACTAAAATTAGATGTGGAAGTTGGGGAAAGAGATACATCCGTAAGGGAGAAGGAGATTGCAGCTCCTTTTTTTAGTGACAAAAATGGGTAAAAGCCCTTTAACCATTGACAAATATAGAAGATGTAGCCCCAAGACAAAATACTTAAAACCAATATTTTAAGAACCGAATTGATCAAACTAGTTTCATAGCAAGAACTTTGAACTGAATTAACTTTTTAGTTTAATTTTTAATTTTTAGTTCAATTTAATTTAATAATTAAAATCAAATAGTTTATTAATTAATCAGTTAGTTTTCATAATTTAATCAATTTTTATAAACTAAAAGAAAATAAGTAATTTTTATTTAATATTATCCTTTTTAAATTAAACTTTAAAATTTTCAATCTTCTTTTATCATTTTTTAATTTCTTTAATTTTATTCTATTTTTAACTGATTTATGATAATCGTTATACTTTTTAATATTATAACTTTATCAGTTTAACTTCTAGTTTAATTTTTAAAATATTTCTTGAAATGCGGATTGGCTAGGAGTACTTTCTACCCTATTATAATGTTAGTTCTGATATGAGAAAATAGGACTTTGTTGTCCTGCTTTTTGCTTTAATCCTGCTTTTTGATTTAACTTTGGAAGTTGGGTCGAGGGTCAGTTAGATATTATAACATGCAACTTAAGTCTTGCGACATCGCCTCCCACTTAATGTTAAAAAAGTTTATCTTTGGCTTAACTTTCTACTTCTCCCGGCAAAAGTAACTTTAAAATCATCTTTTCAATTTCCCTACATATATAATTTATTAATTTTTAACCCTCATCTGTTTTCTTTTTTAATCAACTGAAAAATTCACCGTGGTTTTAGTCAAATTTGGCAGAGGAAAGACAAATTTGCATTGTGTTGAAGTCAAAAGCACTACATCATGTTAAAACGTTCATTAGTATTCCATAAAAATGACGAATTATTGTCGTTTAAAATTGATATTAAAATTAACTTTTCTCGACAACTTTTTTGGTTACCTAACATGATCAACTGTTGGAGTATATTCACCTATAACTCCAAATCAACCTTAAGTATTTTCATAAATATTGTAAAAATTTGTCGTATTTTTTGATAATTTTTAAATTACTTTAATAGAATATTTTTATAAAAAATTATTCAAAATATAAAATAATATTTTCTAGTAACAAGCAATTAATTTGATGTATTTTTCACTAAAATTTTTGAAGTATTATTATCATAATTAATAAATTATGTACCCTTTAGACATGTAATAGCAATTTCTAACTCAATTAATAAATAATAAAAATATATCACTAAATTATTAAATTTTATTAATTTATAAAAATCACAACTTTAAAATTTTTAGTGTCACAAGTAATAAATAATTTTTTAAAATATTCAGAGTCGTTATTCTCACATTCTAATATTTTAAAAGAAATTTATGAAGTTAGTAGAACACGAAGTGACAAGTCAATTAACTAACTCAATTTAAGTGACCTTACTGTGCCCTTATAAGTGGTTAAAGTGGTTCTCAAAAACTCTCTCAAAAGCATTTAAGGGGGATTTAATTCGTAAAATATATTTTTTATGTACCTAATAATTCTGAGGTCGAATTTGTGTAAGAGGGATTGTCATGGTGACTTAATCAGAAGTCAAAAGATGCCAAAAATTAATAGTATTACTTAAATTAAATTTATCATTTAAATCTAAATCGGTTAATTTATCAAATAGATTACTCCAAACGTATGATTTACAGGTTATTAAAACGATTTTCATGTCACCTTCACAAATTAATTACTCGGTGGAATATTTCCAAATGTAACGATTAATGTATTCAAAATATTGATTCAGATACGATTCAAATCGGACATTTGAATTAAATTCGAGTTTTAACCCAAATGGGCATCAAGAGCTAAGCACTAATGAACTCGACTAGCTAGGCACATTCTCCTTGTTCAAAAAAACGCAATTAAATACTCTTATGGTATGGAATCTATTTTCTATATAATTTAATATCAAGTAAATTATCTGACTAATCTCAGTTAGACTTACATGGTTTAAAGCTATTTGGCTTGTTATTAATTAGTTTTCATTGATGTAATTTTATTTAAACCCAAAATTATGATGCTAAAAATATATTTTTGATAAATACTTGTATATGGATTTGATAATTGTTCAATACTAATTAAATCGTTGAACTTTGAGTCCCTAGCGATTTAATGTCTAATTCAATTATTAAAGAAAAGGATTAAGTCATAATACAAAAGATCCTCATTATTGTTTAACGAAGAGAATTATAACAAGAAGACACTATTATTCCTCTATTCTTGTGATTTTGTATATTTCACATTAAATAAAAAAAGAGCTTTCAGTCGAAGAAGCACTACATATTTTATTCCCTGAACCTTCATCTTAGGAGGTCGCTCAAGTAATAGCAAGCTAATTAAGCAGGACATTTCAACTTGCATGCAAGTGTACTCCGCCACCGAAAACGATCAAACTAATTTCGATTATTCTTTTCATGGGTTGATTCTTTATGAGAAGAATCAGGACCATAAATACCAGGGGCTGAAGGACTTCTCCTGGTGAGATAGTAGCGAGACTCCACCTGACGCTCAAACCTTGGTATACCCTCTATCATGGTGCCAAGTATCAAGAAGGTTATGATAAACAGAACGAAATAGCCATTTGCAGTTTTGCTTGCCATATAAATCTGATCCTGTCTGGTTTCAGACCTGGACAAGTCGATCACCACCAAGTTGGTTGCCAATGGGAAGCTTGTATATATCCTGAAAAGTACGTAATATACATTTTTAAGGACTTGCAAAAGGAAAATTATGATCACAAATTTACTAAGACGCATGAATGCATGCAGAAACTTTATCCAAACATTAGCTCAAGATGTATTTATGAAGAAATCTATTCATAAGATGCAACAAGAGTGCTTCTGAGGTCGATTGCGTAAATATGAAGGCTTTTCAGCTGGATGACTTTACCTTCAAACCTGAAATGATCATAGGAAAATTGGAAGGTCTGGCAGTGTCTGGTCTTAGCGACTATATATACTCGTGAAGATTAGATGAGTGATGATTAGTAATTGAATAATTGGATATATGTCCCTCAAGCCACTAGAAATTGTCTATAAGATAAATAGCGTCAATTATAACAACTGTAAATCATCATTTTTTTTTATAATATTTACGTTTTAAAGTCGGGTAGTCACTTTAGTTGGGTAAATTTCACACCATAATCATAAAGAAAAACATCCAATAAAAACATGGAATCTGTTAAGGTCCATAAGTATACAACTTTATCCTTAACTAGTAGAGAGACTATTTTTAATAGATTCAAATTAAAATAAAAAATAATAAAAGTTATATATTAAAATAATAAAGCAAAAATGAAAATAGATATCAAGGATAATAATAAGATTAAAATAAACTAATAAATACGTACAAATAATATATAAGTTATATAATAAATGTAGAATAAGTTGAAGAATAAAATAAAAGATAAAAAAGTAAATAAATACAAAAAAGAAAGAAAAAATAAATATAATAAACAAGTCATTATAAGAAAATTATAAGTTAAGTAAGGAAATATTTAGGCTAGATAACTAAGAGAGAAGTACTACATATTAAATGTTTAGAACAAATACAAAACATAAGACTCGAAATAAAATGTTTAAAAGGCCTATAAGAAAGAGAAGATCTCTTTATGTGAAATCATTAACTCGTATCCTAGTATATCAAAGTTTTCTATCAAAGATCACGTCTTTGGTAAATTCTAATAAAGTCATATCATTCATTATCACTTTTCCTCAATTCTTCTTAGACCTTCTTTATTTTCTCTTACAGTCCTTAAGTACAATCTTTTCACATCTTTTTATTGGAGCATCAGGATATCTACCTTTAATATACTCAAATCACCTAAGTTTTGCTTCACTTAATTTTTCATTAAAATTAGTCATCTTTAATTTGTCTTTTATTATTACATTCCTAATTATAGTAAGGTTGCCCATCTAATGGAACATTTTTATCTACGTCATCATTAATTTATGACTATGCACATGTTTGATGGGCTAACACTACATCTCATGGACCATAACCAGCCTGATCACTAAACGATTGAATTTACCATTATGCTTAAGTGAAATCTTCTTATCACACAAAACTACTGATGCGCTTCTCAATTTAAGTCAAGCTGATCTAATACGGTGAGCTATGTCTTCATCGATCTCTTCGCTGTTTTAGATTATAAATCGTAGAAACTTAAAACACTCTTTTTATAGTATAACTTCTAAACCAATCTTTATCTCCACATCGGAAACCACCTTTTGGTCTCAAAAGTTACATTTTAAGTACTCAATCTTAATCCTACTTGGTTTAAAATATTTCGATTTTAATGTATCTCTCCAAAATTTTAGTTTAATATTGACATCTTCTTTTATCTCATCCACTAAAACAATGTTTGATATGTGATTCTCTTAAGTCTGATAAAAAGATTATTAATTATTTATTTTTAAATACATGATTCTCTTAATTCTGAATTAAATTTATTATTGAGTCTATTTAAATTTAAAGTGTTATAAATGTTAGAATTCTGTTAAGATAATACATTCTATTTTTGGCATTATTTGTATTTTATTTTATTGGGGATATCTTTTGTTATAAGAAAATTGATTTAGTATAAGATTTTACTATGTTAGAATATGTAGTATTCTGGAAGTTAAAAATCTTTTCAAAAAGAAAGGATCCTAAAAGAAAAGGAATTCAAAAGGAGGAAGGATTGGTTGGATATAACATAAGACGTCGATGGTGTGACAAATATTGGTGATTGTTGGCTGTCGTTTTTTTTGGGCTTCAGAGATTAATTACGATGTTCTATGTATGATTTTTTTGACTGCTGTCCACATGCGTTTTTTTGGGTGAGCAACTAAAAACGTAAACAACAGATTTTTGTTAAATGGCTCTCCAAAATTATAGTTTAACGCATTTACGCACGTAACGGAGTGTTCTTTGGCTAAGTTTCTTTTTGGTTATGTTATTCTTGATTTAATAGCTGAAAATATTTTTGTTTTTATTATCATTCATTGTTTCAAAATTTTCTATTGAGGTTATTATGAGATGGTCATATTATTAGATGTAAGATATTTTTATTAATATAATATAAGTGGATAGTGTTAAGGAGTTAGTGATATCGGTTCTATAATAACCTTGTGTAAATTTATTGTACTATATTAAAAATTGATTAATCTGATGAGGATCCCGTATACGTAACTCTAACGTATTAAATTGCATTAACAAATTTTTTGTGTTGATTTATTTACTGTGCATTTAATTTTTTGTACTTGTCATTATAATATAAAAAATTGTAGTTGCAAACTCAGCTACGTTCTAATAAGTAACCGTCGACCAGTTTTAGGTTGAAACAACTTTCACAAAATGCCTCCTAGGGGGTGGTCTAGTTGGTAGAGTGTGAGACATGGGACTAAAAGGTTCTATGTTCGATTCTCTACGCTCTCTTGATCGAGTCTGTCTTACAGAGCTTATCTAGTGTAGAATATCCGATTAATATGATTTACAAGTTATTGTCTTAATTCGAAGATTTACCCAATACGTGTCTAAAAGATAACAGATGCGAGTTCCTCCGTTATAATAAAAAAAAATTCCGCAAAACAGAAATTTTGCAGTACTTAGACATTTGAAATTTTCAATAAATAATATTAAAACAAAAACATCTGATAGTACAATATTATGTTAAGACAATGAATACAGAGAGTGATATTGATGACAAGATAATGAGCAACAATTCGCTCCTCACAGACTCTTAATCCAAATTCACATTAAAAAAGCGGAAAATATTTTAGATTATAAATTAAGGTAAAAATATCAAAAAGACGAAAAGACAAAATTGAGAATGACTTATAAATTGAACCCTAACAAAACGATTATAATATATTACGAAAAAATTAATAATTAATTTTCTAATTAATTATTTTTGGATATAGCTATCTTATCTGAATTAAAATTATTGTTTGGTAAAACTTAATTTCGATGTCACAAATAAAGGGCTACTAGTTTTTATTTGAGTTTTATTTTTTTTGGTTTGTTTGAGATTTTAGTTTTAGTTTTTGGTTTTGGTGGTTTTGGTTTCTTCTAGTTTTTAAAATTTATGAAAATCATAAAAAAGTGATTTTTGTTTTTGTTTTTTATAATCTAATTACTATCAACTAAATATATATCATATAATTATTTAATATATTAATTATTAATCAAAATTATGAATGTTTTAATTTAATATTATATATTTAATTAAATAAAATTAATTATTAATAAAATGAATTATTTAATTTAATTTAATTTTTGAAATTAAATGAAATATAATTAATCTTAAATATAATTAAATTTAAAATATCTTTAAAATATATAAATTTTAAATAAATTTTGATTTAATAATAAAATATATTTAATATAAATATTAATTTATAAAAAATATTAAATTATCAATTATTTATTTTAATAAAATAAAACAATTTTTATTGATAAGTTATTATTAAATATTATATAAGAGATTAAAATAATTTTAATTAATTAAAAATTTTATCTTTAAATTTTATCTAATATAATTATTATCAAAAAATAAAAATATAATTATATTGACAATAACAAGCAAATAAGTTTTCTTTGTATTTAAAAATAAAATTAAATTAAAAATTATAACACAGAAATGAAAATAGAGATGGATGTGAATTACTTCCCAACATACTCCTTTTTTTTTAAAAAAGAAAATTCCCAACATACTCCTTATAATTACATTTTTTGTTTTTCTGATCCGCCACCAAATTTGGCTATAGCCATGAAAATTGGATAGACTTTTGAAATGGAAAGCACAATGAGTTAGAAGCAGAAAGTCGGCCCATAGATCAACGAAATAACAGTAAGTGGGAAATGGACGTCAAAAAGTCTTTTGAAATGGACGTCAAAAATATCAACGCAATAACAGTAATTGGGAATACGACGTCAGAAAGTCTTCGGCCCTGTCGGATAATGTTGCACGTCGTGACCAAGCGTGTTTTGGCCTTTTCGGTTAGTGGCTAAGATTTTGACAATGAAGTATCTAATCCTATACACACATCAATTATCACATCTATATGGATTAAAATGAAAATATGGACTCTAACAAAAATCTAACTTTTACAAATCTATGTGTTTAAACAGTTAGAATAATTAGTGTCAATTGTTTATTGTAATTGAGATTTTGCTTCTTAAAATAATTTCTATTACATCGTGCTTTTTATATTTATATGTAACTATGTATTTATACATATACTTACATTTTCATAGCATGAAGTGAGATTAAAGGGCATAGTAATAAAAGTACAAAAGGTTTAGACGTCTAAAATTTGAAAGAATTTACTCTAATGGTTGGGTGTTGAGATCTCTCGTAAAACAAAAGCAGAAAAAATAATTCTAATAGTCATTTTGTACATGAATGTTATAATTCAAGAAATTGTACCAAACCATATTTTAATATCTCTTATTTTGAAATTGTTTGATTTTAATAAATTTATTTTCAATATAAGATTTAAATTTTACTTTTTATATTTAATTGAAAAGCAAAGATATGTAAACCTTTAAAAAGTTTGAAGTACATAGCTAATAAAAATTTATAATTTTTGTCTTATTAAGGGTATTAAAAAATAAAATTATTTAGAACTCTTTATTGATTTGATAGAAAATTTTCTCTTTTATGAAATTTCACCTCTTATAAATGAGCAAATTCAATATCCTGAATATTGACAAACATCTCCCTTGTCTTCAAACCTTAAGTACTTGTAATACATTTATTGAAATTCAGGATTTTACTTGTTTAACATTGTTTTGGTTTTACTATATATATCTTATCCTTAACCAATTTAGAAGAATAGAATAATTTATTCAAATAGATTGAAATTGCACATTATCCATAAAAATTAATTTGAATGTGATACAAGCATTCATACGTTCCTTTTCAAAGGCAAAGAAAAACTAATGCATAAAATCTATATTTTTTAGATTATTTTCAAATAAACAAGTGTGAAAAAGAATTCATAATTAATTGGTTTCACACATTTCATATTCTCTATTAAAATAACTTGAATATGATATGCATTTAAATGAAAAGAAACAGTATTAAGATCTTAAATTATAGTTGTGAATTATCTCTACTTATGGGAGTATACCATCATTTTAAATATACCTACATCACATGAAATTGTTGCAATGAATTACAGCCATTAATTCAATCCAAAGACTCAGAATAATTTAAATCCTCAATTATTTATCAGCAAAATAAATTTTATCTTTTGATGTATTAACCATTTATATTTTCTTCATCCTAACAAAAGTTTATCTTAGGTCTTTGACCAAACCAATAGTTAGGTTGTTAAAATTTAGATGATAAAAAAGCTAAATTTTAACCTTTGAACCATGAAAAGTTGAGATAAATTTATTCAATTCCTATCCATCTTTGTCCTAACCTTCACAAAACTATAAAAGGAGGCTCTAGCTTCTGAGCACATACTACCAGACCTTCCAGTTATCCTAGAAGCACTTCAGGCTTTGAAGGTCAAGGATTCGATGTTTTCTTTTACATTGTGTTTAATCGATCCAATGAGAGCACACATGTCGAATCTCATAGATCACTTCGTAAACAAATCTTGAACTAGTGCTAGGAGACAGTTTGTCTGCAGGCGCAAAATTTATGTTGCTTTTGCAGAAGTTGCGAAGATAATCTCTTCTTGTACGTCCTTAACTATTTCTTTTTTCTTTTTTTTGACAGAAAATATTTCCACTAGAAAGCGATCGACTTGGTGCTGAACGATTTATCGAGGCCCGAAGCCTGAGGTAGCATCAGGTACATATGGACAATTTTAGATTATGTAGCCTAAAAGAATTAAAAAATCATATTAAATTATAACTTAGTCAGGTTAGAGAACCTGTACGGGCATCATCACATAAATAAAAGGCATCCACATAACGTTGTTTATTAACGCAATTTGATAGGGATTTAATAAATAAAATATCTTTGAAAAAGTTCAAATATTTTTAAATAGTAAAAATAATTTTAGAATTAAACGAAATAACAAAGAATCTTTTATTTTACTAAGTATGTCAAAACAACACGACTAAATTTTGGTGTTGGACTAACAAAGTGTGAACTGATGAAGAAACGATATTCGTATGGATCAGCTTCAAAAGGTAGCATAACTCGAGAGACTTGGTCTTGGACGACTAACCCCACCTTCATATATACCGTTGTTTGTGATGTGTTCATAATGCTTTCTTTGAATATCATGCTCAAAATGTTTTACTTAGACTAACTACTTTTATTTTTTAAGGGATTTCTCATGCGTTTTGAACTGAATTGAGCTCTTACTCAAATCTTTATTAACTATCTTATTTTAATA
>JANVCQ010000003.1:3377633-3388679 GCA_025531925.1 Erythroxylum plowmanianum | reverse complement strand
AATTTCTCCAAATAAATCATTAAGGAGTCACTGCTTGACCTAAGTAGTTTAATTTCATACCAATAATCTTTTGAAGACTCGTCTTACGGGCCAAGTGAATTTTCCACAAGAGCGTCTTTTCTTCTTCTTCCGCGTAGCTCTTCAGGCGTTTTCAAAATAGCATGACGAGTAATGACGTTTGAAACCAAACTGAGTTTCTTGTGCTGGTAAATGCAGAATTTGGAAACAAGACGAGGGGAAGAAATGAAAAAAAATCTTGTTTTGATAATGGTGACCTAGCATGAAGAAGAAGCTTAACAGCCGCTTGCGTTTAGAAGATCTTGGCCATTCCAATTCAAAACCAGCTTCTTAATCGTCATTAATTCTTGCAATTTGGGTGAAATAATCTCTTGAAATGTGAAAAACACTTCGTGGTGAACAGTAGAGCCAGTTTAAGTTATTATTTCTCACTAATTAATAAACTCAGAATATTTTAAGCCCCCATCACCGTCACCATCAGTTTACATTACATTTGTCATCTTCCATGGCATAAGCACACTATAAATAATCTCTCGAAGACTGAAGAGCATAAATAATCCACCAAAGGGTACGATGAATTTTTTTTTTCTAATTTCTTTAACTATTCCAATTATATATAAGGCAATCCCTTGATAATTACTTCTGGTTGCTTGTGCAGGCATGATAAAGTTGTTGAACATCTCAATATTTTCAAAAAGATAAGCATCAGATGGCGATTCCAATCGTGACTCGATATTTGGCGATATTCATCATCATCATTACGGTACGATCAGGTCAGGGGAAGGATTCAGTGGGTGGAAGAAGCTTGACAGTCGTCATCTCTTAAGCGATCTATTGGTGCACTCGAGTTCAAAACCATCTACATTTGTACAGAGTAAAGACTTTGTATTTCCCTCCGGCAAAGCACCTTCAGGACCCAGTAGGGTTATTATATTTGGTTAGAGATGGTAAGTAATGCAGACTTGCTTCACATGTATCCTCCTACTATAATGTTCTGAGAAATAAAAGTGAACTTACTGTTATAAATATAAGAAGCTAAGAACTGCTTTTATACAATTTGTGTGCTTCAGTCATTTATGTTCTGCAGGATGGGGCAACATGTCGAGAAATTATTCTACCTGCCGAAGTTTTATGTCACTTGTGGTTGCATCTTTTTAACTTCAAGAATAGTTATCTTGGATACAAATTAAATTAATTACAATTTATCATAGTTTTGAGAATTAGATTATAGATAAGTATTCCAGTCTAATCTGAAATAAATTAGATTTAAATTGGTCAAATTTTTAGTCAAATTAAACTTGAATTTAAGAGTTAATTTAATATGGCTTTAGCAAATTTCAAAAAATAATATTATTTTAATACAACTAATAAAAATAACGTCGTTTTTATTATTTATACTAAAATAAAATTGTTTCTTACTCCATATGACGTGGAGCAGCTGTTGAACTGTTTAGTTTATTATCATCCCTACTTGTAGGGAATATCGGCACCAAATGTTGTGTGTGTGTATATATGCACTTACTAATGAAATAATTTATTTAGTCTAGCAAAAGTGGGTTTGGGGCATCCCCACTAAAATTTAATTTGGCTAAGCAGCAGTAATCTAATCGTATTGTTGATATTAGTATCAAAACTTCCAACCCACTTGGTATAAGTTCTATCACCTTTAAACGCGTGCAAAACTTAATAAGACTCTTAGTCCAATTTCCACAAGTAAAACTTTAGGATTTTATACAATAATATCTCGACTGCCAAGCAGGAGAGGGTATGGAGTGGCTTAGTAGGTTAGGAGAAAAAGGATTTACTCCATTGTGCGGCCAAAATGATCCTTTTATATTCTCGTAGACCATACAAGGCAAACGGATTAGTGTAACAATATTTTGTAATAACTGTGTAAACACTCGAGTCATAAATTATTAGTGAATCTCCTAATTCAAGGATTTAAGCTAACACTAGTCTTATGTAAAACAAAACAATTAACATTTTTTGTATAAAACATTGACCCGTTTAGTTCCAACTCTATTTCTTTGTTGTGATTTTTAATTTTAATTTTCTGCTTTTTTTTAAATAAAAATAAAAACTTTTAAATCTTGTTTGTTGATAAATATGACCAAGCTACCTTTTAATGAAATGGAGAACGTGACAGTGAGTTCCTAGAGCTAATATATTTAAATGTATGTAGGGTTATGTCTACTAGTACTAAAGGTGGATTCTCATATTTTATTATATTCACATATTATCATTATAGATATGGTTATGTGTATTTAAAGAAACAAAAGTTTAAATGTTTTAAAATGTTCAAAGAATTTAAACTTGAGATTGAGAAATAAACTGGTAAAAGTATTAAGACATTTAGATCAAATCGAGGTGCTGAACACTTTTCGATTACTTAAAAAAGAATGAGATTCTCTCACAATGGACTCCATTTAGAACTCCAAAATATAATAGAGTCTAAAGAGGAGAAATCGTACTTTATTAAATATGATATGTTCTATGATAAGTCATGTAGTCTTTCTTGTCTCCTTTTTAGATATGTCATTGAAACTGTTGCTTACTTTCTAAATAGAGTTTCATTCAAGTCAGTTGACAAGACATTGTATGAGATATAGAATAGCAGAAAACCAAGGTTGTTAAACTTAAAGATTTAGGGATCTGATGCTTATGTGAAGCGTGTAATATGTGATAATCTTTAAGCTAAATCAGATAAATACAAATTTTTTGGGTATTTGAAAGAGAGTATCGGATATCAATTTTACCATCCTCTTGAGAAAAAAGTGTTTGTCTCAAGGCATATGACATTCTTAGAGAGAGAATTTATTATCAAAGAAGGTAGTGGCGTAGAACCTAAAGAAGTTCAAAAGCAACAAATTCACATCTAGATAGAACAAGAACCTTAAGTTGATATATATGATGCATAACCTAGTGCTCAAGCGAACAAAATCTATGACACATTAGTACGATACATCATCCTATGCTAGATTAGATCTACATAGTAAAAAGAGGATGGATAATGTATCACTCATTCATGATGAGCCTACTACTTTTAAAGATGCAATTTCTGACATTAACTATTTAAAATAGTATGAAGTCATAAGATCTTAAATGGAATCCATGTACACTAACCAAGTATAGACTTTGATAGCTACGCTTGATGGTATTTTGTCTATTAGATACAAGTGAGTTTTTAAAAGAAAAGTTGACATGGATGGTAATGTACGTACTATAAAGCAAGGTTAGCAGTTAAAGGTTACAAATAAAAACAAGGTGTTGTTTTTTATGAAACATTTTTGCCAGTAGTTATGCTAAAGTCTATAAGGATCTTATTGGCTATAATTGAATATCATGATTACGAAATCTGACAAATAGATCTTAAAACTACATTTCTCAATAGGAATTTACAAGATGATATGTATATGACACAACTTGAGAATTTTGAATCCAAGAGATTTCCTAATCAAGTATACAGGTTGAAAATTTTTTGTTTATGGACTAAAGCAAGTGTCACGGAGTTAGAACATCCCTTTTTTGATACAATCAAAGAGTTTGATTTTATAAAAAATATAGATAAACTATGTGTCTAAAAGAAGGTTAGTGAGAGTGCAGTCGTTTTCCTAGTGTTATATGTAAATGACACATTGTTGATTGGAAATGACATACAAATGCTTCAGTTTATAAAGATTTGGTTATCCAAAAACTTCTCCATAAAGGATATAGGAGAAGCAGCCTATATTCTAAGAATAAAGATCTATAAAGATAGATCAAAGAGGTTACTTAGGTTATCCAAATCTACGTACATAAACAAAGTGTTAAAGAGGATTAGCATAGAGAATTCGAAAAGGAGATTTTTAACTATGTTGCATGGGATTTCTCTTCCACATAGTATGTATCCTAAGACACAAAACGAGAGATAAAAGGATTGTGTTTCTTATGCTTCAGTAATTGAATCAATCGTGTATTAATGCTACATACTAGATTATATGTATCTTATGCTTTAAGCATAATGAACAGGTTTCAAGTGAATCGAGGTGAGTGTCACTAGATAGCTGTAAAAAAAAATCTTAAAGTTCTTAAGAAGAACTAAAGATGTTTTCTTGGTCTATGGAAAAGTTGAACTAAGAGTTCAAGGATAATCAAATGTTAGTTTCTAGTCAGATCCTGATGATAGTATATCACTATCAAGGTACATCTTCACTTTAAATGGTGGTGCAGTAAGCTGGAAGAGTTTCAAACAACCAATCATTCCACATTCTACGATCAAACCAAAGTACATTTCAGTGTCAAAGGCAATAAAAAAAGCAATTTGGATGAAGTTCATCACTGAAATTGGGGTCGTTCCTAGCATTGTTAAACCTATAGTATTGTATTATGACCACGATGGTGTTATTGCATAGGCAAAGGAACCAAGGTCTCATCAACGGTCCGAACATGAATTTAAAAAGTTTCACTTGATCAGAAAAATAGTGGAGTGAAAAGACGTAATGTTGGAGCAAGTTCGTACAGAAAAGAATCTTGCAGATCATATCATTAAGTTATTGTCTCATAAGAGACATGATAGACATATGAATGGATATGATATTAGATATATAGGTGATTGGATTTAGTGGAAGTAGAAAATTGTTAGTTTATGCTATTGCAACCAATCAGTTGATTGCAATTTGATGCATGAATTATTGTTTAATAAATGAAAGTCATTCTTTATCTTTATGTATTAAGTTAATTATACTTGACATTTTAATACTAAAGGTAAAATCTATGAAATAATTACTGTGTAATTAAAATTATGATAAGATCATAATTATAAGATTCAATTTACATTTATATATTATTCCTGAACATTCCTAGTTGTGCTTTTATCAAATCGGAATATTGATAAAATAGTAAAACTAGCATACATCATGCTGTTTTTATGAGAAAAGTAGTTGAACTCATAAATTAAATTATGGAGATATTTAAACTAATATGTGAGGGCTTTTTAAAGAATAAGTCACTGAACTAATCCGACTATAAGGATCCTAAATGGAATATTACTTATTTGTTTGTGAATTTTCTCATAATCATGGTTATATAATTAATCCTTAGATTTGAGATTACTAAAGTATCTCATATGAAAATTACCTGTTTTAATGCTATTTATGAACTATCCTAGGATAATTCACTTGATAATAGTTGAATGTGGTATGAATCATGTGAAAAAAGTTGAGTAAATCAATAAAGGATTTGTTACTTTAAAGTAATTTGAGAGAATGTTCTACTGTTTATTATCAGTATTAATTTATGTAATTATCTGGTTAGATTGAATTGATATTTAAAAAGGTGTTTTCAAATATCAATTATTAATTAGCAAGAACAAACATGATTGGATATAAAAGAATAGACATTATATTCATACTCTATCCTACTAGAACATTGGATGATGAAAAGATTTCGAAATATCAATTATAAATCAATTATTAATTAGTAAGAACAAACATGATTAGATTTAAAAGAGTAGACATTATATTCATTCTCTATCCAATTGAAACACTGGATGACGAAATGATTAAATTATACTTTAATATTCCTGATATTTGGGTGGTCATGATATGTAACTAAACGTCAATCTTGATCTATAATTATAAATTATTTAATTAAAAAATTAAAGATAAATTAAAAGAAGTTTTAATTTATCTAATTATAATTATAACTATAATCATTGTCGAAGTATTAAGAATATAATGGGTCATACATGTAAAGCAGTTTAAAAGAGAAAAGTCAATTTCAGTTAAGATGGACTTAATTATAAAGCTTGAAAAATTTTAGGGATCAAATATGAGATAATTGATTTTAAAATTAAATTAATTATAATTAGAGATATATTTTAATTTTAATTGATGTGTTTAATTTTAATAGAAATTGATTTATTATAAAGTGTGAGAAATTTTTGGAATCAAATATAAGATATTTGATTTTATTAAAATTTAATTAATTATAATCATAGTTTGATTTTAATTATAATTAAGGTATTTAATTTGAATAAAAATTGAAAAAGGAGCTAGCACTCTAGCTTTTTCTTCTCAAGATTGAGCAACTGTTTTATAGATACTACTAGAGCTTGAACACATAAATAGTTTATGGTTGACACATTGAAAGAGATTTCAACAAGAAAATTGAATCATGTACATTTTTTTATTTATGATTCAATTTAATTATTCAATTATCAGGATTCAATCAGAAACTACAAAAAAAACAAATTCGTTGTGCCCTTGATTTTACCACGGTTTATTTTCAAGAACATAATACTACGGGGACATTTTATATACAATGTCTTATTTGCTATTTATACTTCAACAAACGTCGTTTGCCAACTAGTTTCTCTATCTCTGACGTAAACAAAATATTGCTAAGTTTTTATGAATTATTTTAATAAAAATGACTATTAAAATTAGATTGAAACAGTCAATAAATTCTTATTACATAAGTAAAACATGCCAAGACTTTTCAGGCACAGCTCTGAAACAATGTTTCTATGAGTTCTGAGTGGAATTTTAACTTCTTCAAATAAATCATTAAGGAGTCACTGTTTGACCTAACTAGTTTAATTTCATACCAATAATCTTTTGAAGACTCATCGTATGGGCCAACTGAATTTTCCACCAGAGCGTCTTTTCTTCTTCTTCCGAGTAGCTCTTCACGCGTTTTCAAAGTAACATGATGAGTAATGACGTTTCAAACCACATTGAGTTTCTTGTGCTGGTAAATGCAGAATTTAGAATCAAGACGAGGGGAAGAAATCGGGATTAAAAAAAATTCTTGTTCTGATAATGGTCACCTAGCATGAAGAAGAAGCTATAGCCGTTGCGTTTAGAAGAACTTGGCTATTCCAATTCAAAACTAGCTTCTTAATCGTCATTAATTCTTGCAATTTGGGTGAAATAATCTCTTGAAATGTGAAAAACACTCCGTTGGTGAACAGTAGAACCATCTTAAATTATTATTTCTCACTAATTAATAAACTCAGAATATTTTAAGCCCCCATCACCATCACCATCAGTTTACATTACCTTTGTCATCTTCCATGGCATAAGCACACTATAAATAGATGATCTCTCGAAGACTGAAGAGCACAAATAATCCGCCAAAGGGTACGATGAATTTGTTTCTCTAATTTCTTTAACTATTTCAATTATATATAAGGCAATCCCTTGATAATTACTTCTGGTTGCTTATGCAGGCATGATAAAGTTGTTGAACATCTCAATATTTTCAAACATATAGCAACAGATGGCGATTCCAATTGTGACTCGATATTTGGCGATGTTCATCATCATCATCACGGTACTGGGTATGATCAGGTCAGGGGAAGGATTCAGTGGGAGGAAGAAGCTTGACAGTCGTCTTCTCTTAAGTGATCTATCGGTGAACTCCAGTTCAAAACCATCTACATTTGTAAAGAGTAAAGAATTTCCGTATCTCCCAAGAGCACCTTCAGGACCCAGTAGGGTTACTACGTCTGGTTAAACACGCTAAGTAATGCTGACTGGCTTCACATGTATCCTCGTACCGTAATGTTCTGAGAAATTAAAGTGAACTTATTAATGTTATAAATATAAGAATTTAAGAACGGCTGTTATACAATTTGTGCTTCAGTCATTTTTTTTCTTCAGGATGGGGCAATATGTCGAGAAATTACTCTACCTGCTGAAGTTTTATGTCATTTGTGGTTGCAATCTTTTTAACTTCAAGACTAGTAATTATCTTCAAATACAAATCAAGTTAATTACAATTTATCGTAATTTTGAGTATTTGATTATAGATAAATATTCCAGTCTTACCTGAAGTCAATAAACTACACTTAAATTAATCAAATTTTTAGTCAAATCAAACTTGAATTTGAGGGTTAATTTAATATGGCTTTAACAAATTTGAAAAAAAAATTATTATTTTAATACAATTAATAAAAATAACATCGTTTTTATTAATTATACTAAAATAAATTTGTTTTTTTACTCCATATTGTGTGTAGTAGCTGGTTTGTAATGTTCATAAACTCTATCAATTTATGAAATTATTTTACATTTCAAAAAAATAAAATTATTCAAGTCTTAAAAAAGAATTAACGGTTTAGTTTATTATCATCCCTAATTATGGGGAATGTGGGGGCTGCAGCAAATTGTTGTCTATATATTTACTAATGAAATAATTTATCTAGTTTGGCAAAAGTGGGTTTGGGGCATCCCTACTAAAGTTTAATTTGGTTGAGCAGTAGTAACCTAATCTTATTGGTAACAATGCTTCCAAGCCACTTGGCATAAGTTTCTATCACCTTTAAAGGCGTGCAAAACTTAATAAGACTTTTAATCCAATTTCCACAAGTAAAACTTTAGGATTTTATACAATAATATCTTCATTGCTAAGTTCAAATACCAACAGGAGAGGGTATGGAGTGGCCCAGTGGATTAAGAGAAAAGGATTTACCCCATTGTGCGGCCAAAATGATCCCTTCATATTCTCGTAGACCATACAATCAAACAGATAAGGGTAAATATTGTATGCAAGAGATTTAGTAGCTGTTAGAAGTTTTAGGTGGTTGATAGTTTTTAGCTTAATTTGTTTCATTCTTTTCAAATTCACCGTTGTAATTCAGCCTATATTAAGGCTACGTCTACATTAATGAAGTTAAGCACATTTGATCAGTAGAATCAACTTCTCTTCTTATTTTATGATTCTAAAAGTTCCAACAAGTTTGGTATCAGAGCATGTTCCTTTAAAACTGGGTTATTGTTAACTTTCTGAGTGTTCTAGTTCTGTACATAGTGTGTAATATTTCTTTAGTGAAGTGTAGTCGTTTTACAATGATTAGTTAGTGTAGCTTAAGTGTAGTCGTTTTATCATTTATTTACTGACTTTGTATATAAAGGAAATCTGACCTTGTACAGTTTCGAGAGAGTTCTAATGAACTTGGGTCAATTCTTGCATTTCTCTGTGTAAGTTGTTTCATGGTATCAGAGCGGGAATGAAATCATTGCTTTGATGGATTGATACGAGAGATTGATTTTTTGTGAGGAATCGACTATTGCTTGACTTGACGAGTTCTATATGTGAGTCTATGTTTGAGGAAGCAACGGAGTCGAAGGATCGAGAGTTAGGGTTTCTGAACCTTCTTTTTTTTTTGCTTAAGGGAGTGCATCTGGTGTACGCCATTGGTAATGATGGACGGTTTTTCGAATGATTCTCTAGTTGGATCAACTCTGGATCCCAGATTGAGAGCTTCACCGGAAGAAAATCAAACATACCTTCTAGGATCGGACTATCCAGGTATGAGTTTAGTTACTGCAGTCTTGAATGGAAACAATTTTTTAAGCTGGAGTAGATTGGTTAAAATAGCTATAGGAGCTAAGATGAAGTTAGGGTTTATTGATGGAACATGTCAAAAACCTAGCTCAGGATCTGTTGAATATGATAAATGGATTAGGATCGATTACATGGTTAGATCGTGGCTTTTGAATTCAATGTCAAAAGACATCGTTGAAGCTTTCATTTATACGAATTATGTTCGAGAGTTGTGGTCAGAATTAGAAGAAAGGTTTGGTGAAATTAATAAGGCTTATTCTATAGTCTTAAGAGTAGAAAAACAGAGGAAGGTGCAAATGGTTTTTAGTGAAGGAGTAGAACATAATGCTATGTTTGTGAGAAAAGGAAATACTAAGAAAGTTGGGGATGGAGGAGGAAAACAGTTCAAAAATAAATGGGGTAGTACTAACAAGAGTGAGTTGTACTGTCCTTATTGTAAAAAGAATGGGCATGTGAAAGAAAATTGTTTTAAGCTTACTAGTGTACCAGATTAGTACAAAGAGCTGCAGAATAAGAAAGGTAAGGGAAGTGGGAAGGGTTATACTGCTAATGCAGTGAATGAAGATAATTCATTTACTGTAGACAATAGTAAATTAGTGGTAGATGCTGCCACTGGTACTCCTAATCCTCCATTGTCTGAATTAATCAGACAAGAATTATTAAAGTTGATGAAGAATAGAACAATCTCAGATCCTCTCATGGTGAACCTGGCACATCTTTCAGATTTTGCAAGTAAACTTCCTTTTTTAACTCTTTCTAGTCTAGATGGATTAGGTTGAGATTCTTGGATATTAGATACAGGAGCTTCAAACCATATGTGTGTGGATCTTTCTTTGTTAACTAAACCAGTTGTGCCTAACACTTTCATACCTGTATATTTACCTGATGGATCACAAAATCGTGTACATCACATTGGTGATGTTTTCCTACCCAATGACCTTGTTTTGACAGAAACAATACATATACCTACTTTTAAATTCAATCTTTTGTCTGTGAACAAACTTGCAACCACTTCCTATGTTACCTTCAAATTTTATCCCAACTGTTGTATTTTGCAGGACCTGAAGACTAAAAAAATCTTGGCATTTTGTAAAGTTGTAGGGAGGCTTTATATCCTAGACAAGGATTCTTTCAAGGATGACACAATAGCTAGATTCTCTTTGTGTACTATTGACAGTAGTTCCAATAAAGTTCATTCGATGTCTATGTACAAATTATGGCATCAACATTTAGGCCATGTTTCTGACAATGTACTTAGACATATTGTTTCTTTTCATAATAAAGTGACTAGTATAGCTGGTGTTTATGATGTTTGTCCTGTTGCAAAATAAAACAGGATCATTTCCTTCTAGCACTATTCATACTGCTTCTATTTTTCAATTGATACATGTTGATGTTTGGGGTCCTTATAATCAACATTCTATTTCTGGTGGGAGGATTTTCCTGACAGTAGTTGATGATTATAGTAGGGGTACTTGGACATATTTGATGACTCATAAATGTCAAGTAGTCAATTGTTTGGATAGACTCTTTAAGATGGTAAAAACACAGTTTCAGAAATCTGTTCAGATTGTAAGAACAGATAATCGAGCTGAGTTCTTGAGTAGGGAGTGTCAGAAACTGTTTGAGGATTTGGGGATTTTGCATCATAAGTCTTGTGTGTATACACCCCAACAGAATGGGGTTGTGGAGAGAAAA
>JANVCQ010000003.1:3350951-3371730 GCA_025531925.1 Erythroxylum plowmanianum | reverse complement strand
CTTGGGATATTGTCATGGACAAAAGGGTTATAAATTGTTTGATCTAGAATCTCATTCTGTTCTTGTTTCTAGAGATGGCATATTTCATGAAAACATTTTCCCTTACCATTCTTCATCTCATACAACACCAACCCTTCCATTACCTTTGATTTCAGCTGATCAGCCTTCTGATCTTCTTGATGTTGTACCTACAGGTAATAAAGATTCTTTTATCCATTTACCAGTTTCAGACAATGGTTCACATATTCCTGAATCTTCATCTTCTCATATTTCAACTTTTCCAGTTACTGCTCCTCCTGATTTGCGTAGAAGTACCAGGATCTCACATAAACCAGCTTGGTTGAGTTATGTCTCATGTCAACACCCACAATGTTGTATCTTCCTACTCAGGTTCTAATTCTTCTGTTTACACTCTACCTACCTTTCCTTTTATACCTACCCCACATCTTACACCCACAGATATATCTTTTTTGGCAAATGCTTCTAATATCTAAAACCCTCAATCTTATCATCAAGCTAGGGCTAATATACATTGGGTATAACAGGAGTTGGATGCCCTAGAATCCAATCATACTTGGATTTTAACTTCTTTACCAAAAGGTAAGAAGGCTATTGGTTCTAGGTGGATTTATAAAGTGAAACTTCTGCCTGATGGAACTGTTGATCGTTATAAGGCTAGGTTGGTAGCCAAAGGGTATGATCAAGTTGAGGGGATTGATTTTACTGATAGCTTTTCACCAGTTGCTAAAACAGTGACTGTTCTATTGTTATTGGTTGTTGCAGCTTATTTTACTTGGCCTATCCATCAGCTAGATGTGAATAATGCTTTTTTGCATGGGTTTCTTGATGAGGAAGTGTATATGGTTCCTCCGGATAGGTATACTAAAGCTGTCCCGAATGAAGTTTGCAAATTAAATAGATCCTTATATGGTTTAAAACAAGCTTCAAGACAGTGGAATTGTGAGTTCACTAAAAATCTGCTTTCTTATGATTTTGTACAATCACAACATGATCATTGCTTGTTTACAAAATCTACTGGTTCTACTTTTGTTGCCCTTCTTATATATGTGGATGACATTTTGTTAATTGGTCCGAATGCTGATGTCCTAGCTGATGTTAAACATTTTCAGCATACTGCTTTTACCATTAAGGATCTTGGGCCAGCTAAGTACTTCCTCAGTTTAGAGATTGCTAGATCATTTAATGGTTTGTATGTTAATCAAAGGAAGTATATGTTGGATATTCTTTCTGAATCGGGTTTAACTGGAGGAAAACCAATGTCTACTCCCTTGCCTAAGGGCTTGCGTTTGACTGACCAATCTGGTCAGTTGCTCGATGATGTGGGACGGTATAGGAGGTTAATTGGTAGGTTGTTATATATGGGTTTTACTCGACCTGATATTACTTATGTTGTTCAGCAGTTAAGTTAGTTTCTTCATGCTCCTTGTCAAGGTCATTGGGATGCTGCTTTACATTTGTTTAAGTATTTGAAGGGTAGCCCTTCTCAAGGACTATTTTTCCCTGCTTCAGCTGCCTCTTCTATTTCTTCTTTCTGTTCCATTGAAGCTTATTGTGATGCTGATTAGGGGTCATGTTTGGAGACTAGACGCTCTCTATCTGGATTTTGTGTTTTCTTGGGTTCTTCTTTAGTTTCTTGGAAAACTAAAAAACAGCCCACGGTTTCTCGTTCTTCAGCTGAAGCGGAATATCGTAGCATAGCTTCTGCTGTGTGTGAACTGTTATGGATTTCTTATATGTTGCGCGATTTACAGGTTTCTTTTACTTTACCTATTCCTTTGTGGTGTCATAATAAGGCTGCTTTACATATTACTGCTAACACCAAGCATCTTGATATTGATTGTCATATGGTTCGTGATCAATTCAAGTTGGGATTTGTGGCTCCTGCTTATGTTTCTTCGAAGGACCAGTTAGCTGATCTTTTTACCAAGGCCTTGCCAGCTCCGGTTTTTGCTTCTCTTCTGTCCAAGTTGGGTTTGGTTGATGTTCACCAAACTCCAACTTGAGGGGAGGATGTTAACTTTCTGAGTGTTCTAGTTCTGTACATAGTGTGTATTGTTTCTTTAGTGAAGTGTAGTCGTTTTACAATTATTAGTTAGTGTAGCTGAAGTGTAGCCGTTTTATCATTTATTTACTGACTTTGTATATAAAGGAAATCTGACCTTATACAGTTTTGAGAGAGTTCTAATGAAATTGGGACAGTTCTTGCATTTCTCTGTGTAAGTTGTTTAAGTTATTTTTGTCTTTGAGTTTCAAAAATGGCCGCCAATGCAGGAGCTCTCAACCTTTCGCAACCGCGAATAACACTTTTCAAAGGAGATTCTTATGAATTCTAGAGTATCAAGATGAAAACATTGTTTCAATCACAGAATTTGTGACATCATATGGAAAATGGATACGAAGAATCAGATGATGATGGACGCAATAAGGAAAGCCAGAAGCAAGACGTGAAGGCTCTTTTTTTCATCTAACAAGCAGTGGATGAATTGATCTTCTCCAGAATCGCTGCAGCAGCTTCAGCAAAACAGGCTTGGTCTATTATTAAAACCGAATACCAAGGCTCCTCAAAGGTAATCACTGTCAAATTGCAGTCATTTAGACAAGATTTCAAAACTTCATGTATGAAAAATGTGAAGTGATTCACATTTCTCCATCAATTTTTAACACAGATCATTGGTTTGATCTCATAAGGTTTCAGGATTTGACATTTGGGGACTTAGGGTTCATATGATATATGTGTGTGGTGTTGTGATTTGTCTTGATTAACAACTGAAAATATAAAACCCAAATATATAAGAGTGTTTAGTTACAGGAATAGCAACAAAAGAACAAAGTAAAACGTAGAGCAAAGGAGCTTAAGTGATGAACATGAAGCCTACTGTGAGCTGAACATCTTTGTGGCAGTGAAGGCATGAAAGGAACAAATACTACATATGGCCTATATAAGTCAGAAACTAGCATCAGTCACAGACACACAACATTCCCATTGTAACTCAAATAATTTGAGAGATGTTTACAAAAAAGAAAAAACTAGAAGTTAGAGAGTTGCTAGAATACTTGCTTAGGAGTACTATTGAGATCACAGAGAACTCTTACAAATGTTGAAAAACATATTCAATCTCTTTTTTTGTAGATTTTTCTTTTTTTGTTGAAACTAGTAGAACCACCTACATGAGATCCTTAGATGTAGATAGTAATAAAGCTATCGAACTAAGTAAAATTGACGTATACTCTTTACTTTTCTGCAAACACCATAATCCTGTAAAAAAAGAAAGCAAACATCTTTCATTAGTCTCTTTAGAAAGAAGATAATATAAACAGAAGATAAATTCCAACAGAAGTGGTATAAGAGCCAATCCTCATTATTCTGGGTATCTCTCTAGCTATTCAAGCAATCAAGGTTCATCAAGAAAGTGTAAGAACAGTCATACAAGTAAGCCTAAACCTTTGTGTCCTATTTCTGATCTACTCTTATAATCAAGAAATCAGCAAGAATTTTTTTTCTTGTCATCTTTTAAGTATATAACAAAATGGTGAGAAAAGAAATAGATATTTTTACTGGTAAAGAAGGCTTTACAATCTGGAAACTTCAAATGCAAGCTTTACTTGAATCCTATGACTATTATGGTGCAATTGAAGAATAGTATGATGTAGAAACAGATCCTGTTAAGAAACTCAAGATGCAAAGGCTTGCACATTGCAAGTTAATGCTTCATTTATCACCTGTTATGATAAGGAAAGTGCAAAATAGCAATACTGCAATGAAACTATGGATGAAACTTGATGAATTGTATGCTAAAAGATGTCTACTTAATAAGATGACACTATTATATAATCTGGCCAATTATAAAATAAATAGTCAACAAAATCTGTAAGTGTACAAAACGTTTCTAGTACCTACAAATCAAGTATTCCAAGGTTGTCTCCCACATGGACTAAGCTACTCACAACTGAATTAATCCTAATTACTTAAACTAAAATAACAAGAAACGTAAAAGTTGATTGGATTGGAGCAGACAATAAATTGTAAAGGATGAAAATAAACAAACAAGGAAAATCTGATGATTTAAACTTCGGACTTTAGGGTTCACCAATTTAAGAGATTGATCAATAAATTATGAATTTGATTGAGTGATAGGTACAAATTCATTAAAAGCAAGCAATCATAAGTTATCACACTAGTTCAGGATATCTCTATATCTAAATCTAATGTGTTTATCTTCCTAGGGCACAAATCATACTTCACCACTCAGTTCATCATATAATTCCTAAGATTGCATCTATGGTGATCTGTACATCTTCAAAGGCCACCACTAAAAACCAAACCAAAGGGAGAAGAAGGCCTGGTTATGGTGTTGTAGATGATGGAAGCAGATTGAGAATGTTTAATGTTGGTAGTGCAGTCCAAATTCTCAAACAAAAATTACAGGAAAAAGGCCTATCACATACTCTTTTCTTCAACAAGAAGCAAATAAGAAATTCAAGAAATGGATGGAAGGGATGGGCATATACACAAATGAAACCACAAGGTTGCAAATGCTAAATATATGTGTTAAATATTTGCATTCTTACTAAACATTAACTAATTCATACAGCTTAACAATGTTTGCATTTTATCTACAGTATGGAAGGAGAAATCAGAGATTACTAAACATTAGGCAGAAATCAATAAAGAGGAGGGAAGTTGTTATTGCACATATGAATCCAAGACAAGAAAGTCAAACTGCATCTTCAAAGGGAAAAGACCAAATGTAAACTTAATATTTAATTATTAGTGAACTGAACAATTTTGTGATATTTGTGTACTGAACTAAAGATAATTGTAAGGATCTTGTTGGCATTTACATGTTATTAAGCAATGAAAGCAATGACTACCACTTTCAGTTTGAATTGCATTTTGTAAAACCATAAGGGGTAGTAGTTTGGCAAACTTTTTGATTTGTTTCTAGTAAATAAAAAAACAGAAAAAATTAAGAGAACAAAAATAAATCAACACCCCAAATTTGGTAACACAGTTCGACACACCTTGTCTACGTCTTCGAGGCCCTCACTCAACTCAATACTTTCACCAAAGTACAATAGATTTACTCAAGGCTTTACTGAGCCGACACCACTCAACCCTTGATAATATCTCTCAATCTCACTTCCCTTGAAAGAATTTCACACCCAATAACACAACCGCCTTATGTTAACCTCGTAAGAGAATTTTTCTAACTACTTTAACTCAAATAAAGATTAATTAAAAAAATAACTCAAGTACTAAATTAACTAAGAGTTTAATGACAATATACTTGAGATAAAAGAAAAAACTTCCCTATGGTTCAGCTTCTCAAAATAATCCTTCAATTTAACGATCCATCCCAATTTCAATAGCTTTAATTAAACCATATGGAAGTATAAACAATAGACAAAGATGTCTGAACAAAATCACTCACAAAGCCACTGCACCGTAGCTAACTTCACCATAGCATCTATCACCAATCACACTTTATTCAACAATCTTTCAAGACACATGCACACCACATTCGCTGTTTTATTGAACGACTAATTCCCATTAACTCTATCCCACACACGCACATCACTTTCCTTACCGCACACACACTACAGCTAGCTTGAAGAAATCATCGTCCTTTAAAGGAAAGCACTGAAACAACACGCAATGAAGCAAGGAAGCAACACGCACACAGAGAAGCAACATGCACGGAGAAGCTATGAGCAGAAAAGCAACACACACCTATTTAAATTGACTTCTGCAGTGTTGATTTCTTTATCAATTAACACCCACTACATATTTAATGCACGCACATCATCTTTACTTTAACACACACTACACATTTAATGTACGCACATCATCTATACTTTAACACCCACTACACATTTAATGCACGAACATCATCTATTGCTTGATTGCTACACACACACCGTAATTAGAGATAGATCTGTCGCAAATTCACGATATACACAAATCCCTCACACAATGAGAGTCCCACTTCAATTCAAACATACAACAGCCTCATCTTTTTAATTTCATTAATCCATAAAATTCACAAATCCAACAATAATTTAATTCCAATATCAACATGATGATAGACTCTAATGTAGTGTAGAATTCTTCCATAAACACAAGTGTGACAATCACAGTTTTTGAATCCCACTGCAATTAAGATTTTATTTGTCTAATTAAAATGTCAAAACTAAATAAAAGGTATATATGACATATCTTAACAATCTCTCCCTTTTTGGCATTGTTTGTCACAAATATGAAACTCTCCCTAAATAACATAATTGGACATATAACCATCAAATGCACAATCTACATAAGATGAACCCTTAATCAAATATTAAGTTCCAAAGAGAACCAATCATCCAAATTTCTCCCCCTTGGGACAAAAAAATGCCAAAAAGTAAGACGAATAGTCACGTATATACCTTAAAATCCCCCAAAAATGAACATCCATCTTAAACAATTTGATATCTCCACCGTGGGACAAGACATTGTCAAAACGAAGAATGCCTTCAACATAAACAATCTCAGTGAATAAAGACACATAAAAATTAGTAGTAAGTTTAGCGGAAGAATTATAAGCACACCAAGATGACAATTTACCACTAGTCAATACATATGCCAACATATCATTACTTACTTCAATTCCATCTTCATAAGACTGATCAAATTCATAAACCCAAGAAAATAAAGATGAGTGTTGCCAGTGTAGTGAGAGAGAGATCCCGAGAGAGAGACACCCATACTAATGAGAGAGCTGAGGAGTCTTCGATGGAACCAAATAGAAGTCACAATGTAAACTACTAAAAAGATAGGACGACAATGGCAACATAAAAACAAAAAAACTAAAGAAGACAAATCTTTTCTTTTTTCTTTTTTTAAAGTTTCGTTTCTTTTCTTTTAAAAAAAACATAAAAAATACTTAAAAAATGTAAAGTACACAATCCTTGTGCCCCTCAAAGAATCAAAGAAATTCAAACCTGATCTTTTTCTTTGTCATATTATCTTTGTCATCGGTTTCTTCTTCAGAAGTAATTGACTTGTCCTATGTTTGACCAATTGCTTTACAAACAGTAACTAACTGTGAATCTGTACAATTTCTTGTTTTTCCTTCACTACATTTTTGTGCTTGTACTTGACTCTTTCTAATCTAAGTATGCTTCGATATCATGGGCTGCTGCTAGAAATTTAATGGAGATTATCTAGATTTTTATTTTGACCCGTTTAAAACATCATTTGTAACATCTCGGCATTATGTGCCCGATAACTCCACAAAAATGACATATGGGTATAAACTTTCGATTCTTTTTCGATGTTTCTTCTTCTTGGACAAATCTGGATATATCATTTTTCTCTTCATTCACTTTAGAGCACTCGCCTTTATAACCAATGCCTTGAAGATTCCCTTTAGTCTTACCTCCATTAAACATTCTCAATCCCTTTTTGATACTTAATAATTTCATTATAGCTTCATCAAGCACATTTGACGTTAACATCAATTTCTTTTGTAACTCTTGGATGGTGTTCTTCATGAAGAGATTTCTTTTTCTTTAATCTTTCATTCTTTCTACATATTTTCACCCATTTTTAGTACATTAATTCGTAACACCAGTAAATGTTCTCATTTTTATCACTTGACCCACTTTCATCACTGTCATAATCTGAGATCGAGCTTTGAGCTGAATTGTTTGCGTTTTTCCTTAAATTTCCCAATTTGCTCACTTTGTTTCTTCAGTTACTTCCTTCTCGGTTACTGTTAAACAAGTAACTTGACTTTTGCTTTACAAAAATAACTAACGCAACACTATTCACAACTTCTTCTTCACTTCTGGATTCATTATCACTCCAAGTGCTCGTATAGGATTTCCCTTTTCTCTTCTTCATGATATTAGCACGCTCCGTTTGAACATGTTCGAAGCCTTGACACTCATGACATTGAATTCTCTTTACTTTTCTTTCTCCTTTTTGAGTTTTGGCTTGTTATTTGAAGTTATTGTTCGATGAGCTCCCGTTGTTTTGCCTAAACTCGATTCTATCCTTTTTTATACTCTTCAACCACTTACTGAACTCTCGTGTTAATAGCTCCACATCCTCTTATATCATCTTCTACATCATTCATATCTTTTTTCAGTTTCAACTTGTAGTGCCAATCCTTTGCTTCTTTCTTGTTTACCCCTTAAAAGATTCATTTTGAAATTTGTAAGAATTCCAATTACCTTCTCCAATGAAAAGTCATTGATGTCATAAGCCTTCTCGACTGTTGCAATTTTCGGAATAAATCTTGGAGGTAGTGATCTGAACGTCTTCTTGATAAGTTTCAAATTGGAATATTTCTTTCTGAGTTGATGTGCCTGCTTCGCTATATCTCGTAATCTTTCATGAAAGTCTCCAATAGTCTCATTTTCAACCATCTTCAGCTCTTCAAACCTCAAAGCTAGCATCTGTAGTTTTGATGCAATCACAGATTTCGACCCTTCATAAATAGTCTGCAATGTATCCCATGCTTTTTTAGCCAATTCACAGGCTGATATCATAGAGAAGCGTCCCTCATCAACAGTACTAAATATCGCATACATTGATTGTGAATTTCCAATTGCACTTTCTTCTTCGACTCTTATCCATTCAGATGGATCTTTTTGAATCGCCTCTCCTTTATCATCAGTGATCATCGGATGCATCCACCCATGTACTACTGAATGCCAAATTTTAATTTCTTAAGCTTGGATGAAGACTTTCATCTATGATTTCCATGCAGGATAATTGGAACCGTCCAACAGTAGTGGCCTGATAATTAATGCTCCTTCTCTTATGGTCATGTTTGCAAAACTAGGGTCTGCACTAACTTGCCACCAATTTCTAAATTGGTAACCTCGCTCTGATACCAATTGTAAAACTATAGGGGGTAGTAGTTTCACAAACTTTTCTATTCATTTCTAGTAAATAAAAAATCATAAAAAATTAAGAGAACAAAAATAAATCAACACCACAAATTTGGTAATGCAGTTCGGTACACCTTGCCTACATCTGCAGGGCCCTCACCCATCTTAATAGTTTCACTGAATTATAATAGATTTATCCAAGGCTTTACGAAGCTTACACCACTCAACCCTTAACACTATCTCTCAATCTCACTTCCCGTGAAAGAACTTCACACCCAATAACACGACTGACTCATGTTAACCTTGTCAAAAGAATTTTCTAACTACTTTAACTCAGACAACTATTAATAAAAAAATAACTCAAGTACTAAATTAACTAAGAGCTGAATGACAATATACTTGAAATAAGAGAAAAAAACTTCCTTATGATTCAGCTTCTCGAAATAATCCTTCAATTTAACCGATCCATCCCAATTTCAACAGCTCCAATTAAACCATATGGAAGTATAGACAGTAAATGAAGATGTCTGAACAAAATCATTCACAAAGCCACTACACTATAGCTAACTTCACCGTAACATCTATCAATAATCATACATTATTCAACAATCTTTCAAGTCACACGCACACCACAGTCACTGTTTCATTGAATGACTAATTCCCATTAACTCTATCCCACACATGCACATCACTTTCCTTGCCTCACATGCACTACAGTCATCTTAAAGAAATCAACGTCCTTTAAAGGAAATCACTAAAGCAACACACAGTGAAGCAAGGAAGCAACACACCCACAGAGAAGCAACATGCACAGAGAAGCTATGCTCAAAGAAGCAATACGCACCTATTTAGATTGACTTATGATGTGTTGATTTCTTAATCAATTAACACCCGCTACACATTTAATGCACGCACTTCATCTTTACTTTAACACACATAACACATTTAATGCACGCACATCATCTATAATTTAACACCCACTGCACATTTAATGCACGCACATCATCTATTGTTTGATTGTCGCACACACACTTTAATTATAGATAGATTTGCCGCAGATTCACGATATACACAAATCCATCACACAATGAGAGTCCCACTTCAATTAAAACATGTAATAACCTCATCTTTTTAATTTCATCAATCCACAAAATATGCAAATCCAACAATAATTTAATTCCAATATCACCTTGATGATAGACTCCAATGTAGCATAGAATTCTTTCAAACACAAGTGTGACAATCACAATTTTTGAATCCCACTACAATTAAGATTTTATATGTCTAATTAAAATGCCAAAATTAAATAAAAGATATATATAATATCTTAACACATTTCTTTTACATTTTTTCCTTTCTGTTGAATTTCATGAATGGGTTACCGAGGATGATGGAAGCTTGGTTGGGATTATTACATTCTCTACAATGTTTTGTAGTTTTCAGGTAAAGTTTAAAATTTGTGGCGCAAAAGAGGAGATAAGCTTTTTGTAGTAAAGTGTTAGTCCCCTTTATTTTCATCGTTTAGTCGTAAATTGAGATCAGATCATCAAGTAGCCATTTTATATAGTATATCATAATCCAATTAGTGTGAATTGCATTGCTTTTAGGTTTTTTCATTTTTGTTTATGTTCATGAATGATAGAACATGTACATTGTTAATATAAAGAATTGGAATTATAGGTCTATTAAATATCTTTGTCTCCTTATCAATAATTTGATGACTTAAAAAACAACTTAACAGTTATGTAATCATTGGAGGTAAAGTACAAATGACATTTTTTAGAGTAGTCAATTGTTGCCTCTTTTAACTCCTTTTGACTACTATTCAATACTCCATCTCCATTGATTAACGATCCTATTTTGTCACTAATCTTCCTTACCACATGTTGGAACATTAAACATCTTTAGGCTAGTACTTCAAACATATTTAGGCTAGTACATAAAACATCAAACCTGTTAACATCAAATTAGTAATACATCAGATGTTGAAACATCTAACAATTGCACTTTCCATCATCAAGTTAGGTGAATTGCATTTACACATTGTTCTAGTACATCAAACCATTTCCAGATAAGGCTTTAAAGGTACAACTATTGTCTATATTGCCTTAAATTATTTAGACAAACAAACATAAGCAAAATCACTAAACACAAACTTAAACAAGCAACAAATTTCCAACACTTTGTTGAATGTGTTTCATTACTAGTCCTCATGGCAACTAACTCATTCTTTTACTTAAAATTTTCTGTAATCCTTTCAGCTTGCAAAACATCTGCTACATTCTCTCTTAACTCTGCCACTTCAGCCTTTAATAGATTACTTTGACGATGTAGCATCTTCTCTCTTTTTTAAACTCTAAAATAATCTATCTCTCTCTTGGACAAAATCTTTGATCATGCCATTCATGAAATCCACAAACATTTTCACTCTACCATCAAAGAAAAAACAGCAATTTGTTAATGAAATATATTAACATATTTAGCTAAAACAACATAAAAATGTACCAAAATTACTGGAAAGAGTCGACAGCCATAAAACCCTCTTCCCAGATTTTCATCAGTCTATGAAGTCCATCTAGGTGCTTTCAAGTTACAGTAACAATATTTAGCCTTCCGTCATAGTCCCATTCAACTGAGTAAGTTGAAGAAATCAGCTTGTATGACCTCGAATCAAGCTTAGAATGCATCCCTTTACTGCCAAAGATGAAATTTTCAAATATTTCAACCCAACACAAAATCACAACCAAAAAAACAACCAAACCAAATTCTCTAATCAACCTCATTACCTTGAAGAACTACTACTTAAGCTCATTCTCAAATATTAAAGAACAATGTTGTAATGTTGATTGTGCACCCACTGATAGTTAAATGATATCTACAGAACTAAATTTGTTTGGTCCTAAGAATATGCATCTCTTCCATGAATGTCATACTTTATCTTTAACCTAATGGATAGAGATAAACAAAACATGGACAATCACCATTGAAGCTAAATTAAGTGACATAAATCATATCCTATTTACAATGTCAAGTATATGGGGAAGAGAAAAGTTGATCATATCGTATATACAAATGTATAATAGAATTGCACATGAAAACAATTATAATCTACATGTTATTCAACCTTATAAAGTAATTTACCTAAATGTAACATTGTTAGTGAAACTTTCCATAAAAAGGGAAAAAGAGCAAAGGAATAAAGTGAAGATTCAAACATCATAAATTTATGTACAAAAATTAGAAGGTAGCATGAGTCATTACCTACTTCGGTCTTCAATCAGAACACATGTATGTTTTAGATATCCAAAAACCTTACCACCCATTAACCTCCAACGCCAAAAGAGAGAGATCACACTACCAAGAAGGCACAAGCGAGATTGGAGTGAAAGCACATGCATTAAGTGATGATGCGTGTAAGGATTAGAGTTAAGGCTCAATCGAGAGAAGAAAAATAGGGTGAAAACACTTGTTCAAAAAAATCGTTGATTTACGGTTAAAGAGTAGAAATTTAAGTTGAAATTAAAATGAAATTAAAAAATTTTCTTAAATTCTACCTGGCCTGGACAATAACTTATGTGTTCTTAACGTGGCATCTAAATACTAATTGACCTAAATGTAACGGTACATGTCAAACATGCACTAATTTCTGTCCAAAAAAGTCTTAAATTGAGTAGACTCGTGAAATTTTAATCCTTATTTGAGCAAGTTATAAGTTTAAGTCCCAAATTGATCAAACTCAAAAAAGTTCAGCCCTAATTTGGGCTTTTAACCCTGACAATAACCAAACTTGAGTTCTCATGTATGTTCTGATGGAGATTAGTCTAAGATGTCAAAAGCATGTGTCTTTATTAAGACGATCGAAATGTTTTTTGCTTGATCATTACTTTCCTCTCCTTTTTGTTGTAAAAATTGAGATAGGACCTTAGTGTTTAATAAGAAACAGAGCAACCTGAAACTTCACAAAGCTCTGCACCTGATATGTTCCATAATATTCTTCATAGAGCCTTTGAAAACTTATTATATAAGCCAAAGTACTAGACTTGTCATTGTCAATTCAATCAAGTCACCATATTCTTCAAGCAGCAGAAGAAGCTTTACCTGAAACATGCCCTTCATTTTCATCAACCTTAACCAGGAGAAAAAAAAAAAGAAAAAAGAAAGGGTATTCAATTGATGGGGATAACAAATGCAAAGCAGAAGCTCCGAAGAACACTTTCTTCCAGAATTCAGGTGTCTTCATCAAACGCCCCAAAAGGATTCGATCATCCAATGTTAACAGAGCCCTGACATAATCTGTCTGTCGCAAATTTTTTCATTAACATTTACTGTGTTGAGATCGTGTAGTGGCAAAACTTGATCACAACCCTCTTCTTCCAATAACCCCGAGAAGGAAATGGCGTCCACAATTTAATATGAGAAGCGTGTCTCATCAAGTTTGGCTGTGTTATATATGCCTTCTGTGATCAATTCAAGTTCCAATATATTCTGTAAATCTGTTGGGAGATAAATACAACTGCAGTGTTATGCTTTACTGCTTAAATTTACACATTCGCTGACTTAATTTTCTTTTTGGTTACTACTTGCACTTTTGACCTTTACTCCCAATATGACTGTTTGTTTGTTGGCTTGCTTAAATTTTTTGTAGTTGTCTTTTTCTCTGAACTCTTTTTCATTCTTACTGCAACACTAGGCAACAGCTAAATGATAAGGATTATTTTAATAAAGGAGTTACATAATATATCAAAAGAAAAACTAAATTCAAAAACTAAATATGAGATAGATCCTCAAGATCAAAGAAAGATCACAACTAGAGGTTGGCTTCAAGGATTAGGAAGCAGTAATGCCTGCTCATGATTTTCTCTAAGGCCTGACTTCCAGCATTAGCTTAATCAGGTGATCTACTGCAACACAAGAAGATCCACCATCAAGAACTGCTTGCCTGCTCTTTTCACTCATGACTTTAACCCTGTTTCTAAATTCACCATCTTCCATCACACATTTCAATGATTTTACTATGTCATCAGCCATTACTAGACCACCTTCATTCATGTTGTAGTCTAATGTCAGCTCCACTGCTAACCCCAATTCCTTGACTATCTCAAATGCATTAAGCTATTGTTCACCGTACATTGGCCATGTCCAAAATGGAGTTCCACCCACAGTGTGACACAAAGCCTCCAGTGGCTTTGTGGGATAGGATTTGAACTCGCTGTGCCCACCCGCAGACCATGCCCTTGTTTCTCGTTCTTTGCATGAACCCATCTCGAAAAATCTCATCGTAATTGGTGTACTCCCCAGGTAATGAAAACTCACCTTTTGGCACTGACTTACGAATAGACCAAAAGAACCTATGTCCACTTCGCTCAAGTGCACGTGCAATCTCTCTCAACTGTGTTTCATGAAAACTTCATGCGCTCCCAAAACACAGAAATACCACTGATTCTTCAGGTTGATCATCAAGCCATTTCATGATTTTATCATGTTCGGTTGTCTTGGACCCCGATGGCTTTTGACCCTGGAGATTAAGTATTGGTCCAACTGTATACATTGGTGGTGCATTACAATCCTTGAAGGAGCTAACTGCATAAGGTTCTAGCTCTGAGCTTGAGTTCACGATGATACAATTTGCCTGTTTCATGTTTCTTGCATGGTTTACGAACGATGTGTACCCTCCATACTTGTTCATTAGTCCAGAAGGCAAGACCCTTAAAGGTACTGGATTGGCAAAGCTCGAAATGGTCGAATCAGAATCAGTTTTTTTGTACTCTTCGCCAATTTGGTCATGCCGAGCGGGAAGAGAAAGCATGAAACCGAGATATGCTACACCAGAAGTGAAGAAGACATAAGAAGGGACACTTAGTTCCTTAGCGACTTCAATCATGCGACTGCAGAAGACATCAACGACCAAACCAACAAGCAGACTTGATTTCTCGGACATCACATGGTTAACAATCACTTGTTTGACACTAGATTTATGAACTTCAATCGAGATGGAGAGGAAGTTTTCAATGGACTTAAAAGGGTCAACGGAAGAAGGTGGCTCCACTTGAGGGAAGACAAGAAATCGAAGCCGAGAATTGTTGAAAGCAACTAATTGTTTGCTGTATGTATCTACATCAGCGCCATACGAGGGATTGATGACGAGAATTGTTGCTGACAAGCTCTCTTCTCGATCAAGTAAGAGCTTAGCGAACCGAGTGAATGATACAAGGTGACCAGCTCCTGGCGATGGAATGAACACTAGTTGTGCTTGCTTCATTGTTGCTAGTACGGACGTCGTATTGGTTGCTACAAATGGTATTGCAGATGTACTTACATGCATCTATATATAGTCAAAACTTTTTTCTAATTGCAGAAAATGAACAGAAACTTAATGATATGAAGACGGCAATAATTAATCCTAAAAAACTAAAAGTGACGGCAAATACTTATAATTGTAAAAAGAGCAAAAGCTTAAAACTGCTGAAATCGTCATTACGCAAGCAATTACCGTTGTTTCCTAAGGAGAGTTGGAGTTCACTAAAAGTTGCCGAATTTGGATTCGAGAGACATGTTCTGGAACAAACTGTGTGGTCACACCTGACATCAACGTGAAGAAGAGCGTGCTTGGAAACAGCAGGTATCAGAGCATCATCAATTGGTGCATGGCCAATCTATGCAGAGCAGCACTTAAACGCACAACGAATGGTGGTGGAGCTTGGCTTAGCTATAGAAATTACGATGGACTATAGAGTAAAATATGTACTTACGAGTGAAATTAGTGTCAGTGCTGAGGAAATAAGGATTGGAATTACATGTCTAAGGGACAAAGATAGCGAGCAAAGAAAGAAAGTGTAAGACACTAGTGAAAAGTGCAAAGGGGTCTTCATGGATGGTGGACCTTCACATTCCTCGCTTGGTCGTTTGGTTAAGGCAGTCACAAGCAATTCAAATACAGTATGCTTGGAACCTGTAAGATCCAGAGATAGACATCAAAATACGTTACAAGTACCCCACCAACAACCCCCTTGGGTAGATGTTTAACTTTCATGATCTTTTTCACTCAACTCATTTGTTAGATCTTCATCCCTGACCATTCCCTTCGTCCCCTGGGATAGTCTCTCACATGGTCACTTCTTTTGTACATGAAGCGAAAAAAATCTTCCATCTTCTGCATTTATGACACAGTTTGCAGTTGTCAAGGCACAACAACTCCAATCTACAAGAAACAGCATCAGGATCCAATTTCGTGAATATGCTCTTCACTGATTTAGGTAAGTGTAATGCATGTTTTGAACCCCATCATCCCAATAAAAATGGAGCAATAGCTCGTATTATGAAAGGAAAAGTATTTCTGGGACTGATGAATGAAAATTACATCTGGTTAAGGAAATTTCCACATTACATAAATGCATGAGCTGTTACTCTTTGGAAAAACAAATAAATTTCAGGACGATTAGATCACATTCCTTGTTTCATTGCTTCAGGACTAAAGCATTCCTGATTGTCATATCAAATTTTTCCTTCCATACTTTCCAAGCACTCCTAACTTCATCAAGTTGTTCACCTGGAATGCCTTTGTTCTGATCCAATGTCTCTACCCATTCCTTCCAAGGCGACCCATGAGGGTCCAAAATTTTAGAAACTTTAGGTAACATTCTGTCAAGGTAAAATTCATCGACTTCTTTGAGAATCTCCCCTGATTCAACAATTCTCTGCATTTCAGGTCGCATTTCTTCTCCAGGCTTCTTTTTAATTGAGAAACTATTTCCCCTTAAGATCAAAACTTCAGAGGGAGCAAGGGGTAAGACAAATCTCGAGAGTTTTGCTAGTGATAGTGTCAAAACATCTCTTGGCAGTAGCTTCCGCTTTACTGCCACAGCAGTCCCAACAATTTTCGAATCTAGTGAACCACATAATATTTAGTGTCAAAACTAGAAAAATGATTTGATGAAATGTGGATCACTTTCATGCTCGTCCACCTTAGAGCCATATTGCATTTGAAGCATGAAGTAAAACACCTAACTGTTATGTAGTATATTACAGCCGAGGCGCTCAAATTAGGTAAACGGATATTCAAGTGAGTTTGGTTCATGATAGTAGGCATATAGATGAAAATGTAAAATGAGCAAAAGACACAACCATCATAGATTATCGCATTCCAAGAGCTATTTACAATTTGTATTACTACAAGAGCAAACGAGGGGACGGATGTCATTTTATAAAGCATGAGCATATGGATGAAACAGGATCCGATAATGTGAAGTTAAACAAGAAAGATCCATAAGCAATGTAATATATTGAGTTCCATTTATCAGCAACCAAAACAGAAAGCAGGCACTTGATGCACAAACAATGAAAATTTTCAGTAAACTCTCAAGAGTGAAAATAATGTGTCGTAGGTATCTGAAGAGTATATAGCAACACTAAATACTAGGTTATCGAGAATCCCTTTTCTCCCCATCCAAGTATGACTAATTGAGTATGCTGTACAGAAAGTTTTTAGCCCCATCAAGGATTTGATTGTAAATCTTCTATATGAGTTTAACAATGATCTTTGAGAATCACACTGACATTATGGTTCTTTCCAAAGACAAAACAGACGATAGTAAACTTTGAGGGATATCCTCAGCATGTGGCATCACTAAGAGGATGAAGCATCTAAATTCTGACAACAAATCTGTGTGCGTTGATTATTGTGAAGTTATCAGGTGGCATGTAAACTGTAAATACAAGTCATGAATACCAATCTAGAAACTCCTAACAGAGGTTACACCAGAAAAAAAATTAAAGAAAAGGGCCTACCTGATGTAGCATGAAAGACTCTCCCGATATTGAAATTTCAACAAAATCAAAACCGAGTGACCTCTCTAATTTGCCACAAGAATAGCATATAATCTTTCTGAAGTGGGAAGCAACTATTCTGTCTGCCTCATCAGGTTCATGCAACCATCTTGCACGTATAACCCTATTGGGATTTTGATCCATGATGGTATTTTGATGCTTATCATAAGAGTTGGAATTGGTACAGTTTTGATGTGATCCCTCGCCATCAATTGCACCAAATTCATTGGTCTCACTGATATCTTCTCAATCACTTTCCTGAAGTTCACGGGATGATGTCTCGCAGGAAAATCTTGCTCTTTTTGACCAACAGCCACCTTTAGGGGATTGTTTAGCAGACAATGGTTTCCTGTACTTGGACCGTATTGTATAATTGTGAAAAGGGTGTCCCCCCTGAAAAGAGAATTTACAACAATAAATAACAATGACCAATTTATCTCATGACCACTCACCTATATGAACAGGTCTTTAGCCACTTCAAAATCATTTAAGACCACAAGGTAAGCTCAACAAACTTTTGGCATGGCTAACTGAACTAGGTTATAACGATCCTAAACAACCATAATCACTCCATCCTCAAAGGTCCATAAGTTCCATAAAACATCAGAAGACAGAATGATAATAGATATTAACCTAAAGCCACCCCCTGTACTTACACTAACAAATAACACAAGAACTGGAGCCAACTCAGAAGGTATATAAGTTTTGTATAAACTGGAATTCATGCAAGAAGCGTCTTAAAAGGAAAGCTTATGCCAGTATTTGTCAACTTTGAAGTATAGATTTAAAAGTACAAATTAAGGACCAAAAGAACAAGTTATGCACAATGAGTAACGTATACATTTTATTGGTAAAAATTACCATATACATTATCTCAAAGGAAGTTAAAATGTCATTGAAGTCTGATATGTGATAATCAATTTCAGTTGTGGTGAAATCACTTTTTATCCCAATAATTTCAGCAGGAAGCGGGTAGGAATACCTCCGTAGATCACACTCCCTTCTAAGGTTGAAACTCCTAAAAGTTGTCACTAGATAGTTAATATCAAGCAGTAATTGAGGTACTGAAGAACATAGATCATGGTCTCACCCCTGAGCAGGTAAAATGTTGAAAACTCTAATGCTATCTGGAAGATATTGGTTAACATGGTTTGCAAGGGCTATGCCACAAGGGTTGTCCCTCCATGCATTTTCAGCTATCTCCATTTTCATTGATATCATTGTAGCCAACGAATGAACCTGATTACATTTCATCCACAAATCAAAATATACACAAAACTAACACATAATACCTGCAACATTCAATTTAAAAGAATTATATAACAAAATGCTACAATGCCAATCATATAAAACTCAATCCTTTGTCAGTACGGCTACTCCTGGCCCACCCAATTTTGTGAAAATTCCCATAATTGCTCTCTTGGATCGCTCCAGCCTTGAAGATGGCCTGTTCCAATTCTCCTTCAATGGCTACATTTCAAAATAGCAATGCTTTTTAGCAACACCCTGCTCCTGATAGTTTAGCTGATTAAACAAAATGACATAGTTAAGTCCCTTTATTTAGAAGTTCAGCTTCGCTGCAATTTAATTCACTAATAAGTCATCAATGCATCTTGAAAAACCGGTTCCCTCAGAATTAAGAGTTCAAACCTACTGTTATTACAAATTCCAACCTCATAGGGATTTAAGAGATGGGAAATAAACTACCCATTTCCTCTGTGCAGACCTCAGTAACACTTACGGAGAACTAAATAACTGAACCAAAAAGTTTTTAACTTTCTCCAAAAACACATATGAACTAGTGGATCAAAACTCAAATTCAAGAGCTTACTTGACAAAGAATGTTGATCTAGTTGCTTTTGAAGACCTGATTAAAAATGAGAACAAAAAGTGCAAAACATGAGCATAATATGAATAGGAAAAAGACAGAACTAGAAGAAAAAGAATGCATAACAAAGAAACAGGTACAGAAAATGGACCTCTATAGTCAGTAACCACATACCCAACTCTCAAGACGACCTTTTTCTTTCGAAAGGGAACCCATTTCTCGTCCAAGTTATGGAGGGATTGATCAGGACTCAACAGGTTTAAGCCAAGAGAAGTAGACAGGGAAGACAGAGAAGAGCAACGGTAAAATGGGAGCCTTGTGGGAGCTAAAACGGGAAGCAAAATTTTGAAAGAGAGTTTAGGGTTTTTTATCAGACATGGCGTGAGTGGGAAGCGCATGGAAGAGATTGCCATCCTCTGCTTGCCAGAGTGTAGAGATTGAGAAATGCACAGATGATAGTACTGAGAGTAAAACCAATTACCTTGTAAACGACATCGCTTCTAAGCTATTCAACCTTATCCTTACGAGGTTTTCGGATGTTAATAGGCCGGGCCAGGAGCTGAGTGGCCCGTCGGCCGAATAGGCTACTGGTAGGCTGGGTTAGCCAATTCTTACTTTTTGAAAAGTAGTTTATAAAATAATGTTGTTTTGTCATTTTAGCAATGTTATGAATATCGTACCGGGCTCGGTACCGAATTGAGCTATGGAACAGAATGGTACCGGTATCGTTTGGTACCGGGTACCGGGTACCGTTTCGAAAAATTTTTTAAATTTATAAAATAGTCCCTAAAATTTTTTAAAATTGCAAAATAGTCCATATTGATATATTATACAGTTGTACTGTATATTTTACTAGTTTACTGTTTAGATCAACCATGCTTTCAAACATCTTAATAATAAATAATAATGATAATTATTTTGAAATAACAATAATTTTTAAATATTTTACATATAAATAATAACCACAATTAATATAAACAAAGATAATCTTCATTATATAATTATAAAATTAAGAATAATAAAAAGTACCATTCCATTAAAATTCAACATCTTTTAACTGTTATAATCAATTAATTATTTACCTACCTAAAAGATTTATCCAGTATTAGATCTTTATAACACCGATTAAATATTGAATAAAATAAAAAAATTAAAATATAATTGAATGAGACCGTTCTTATCCATAAATTATATATTTCTTTTGGTGGAGTATATTTATGCACAAAT